>JBBPDH010000130.1:17146029-17158921 GCA_037974565.1 Clupeocharax schoutedeni
GTCCTCTTTCTCTCTCTCTCTCTCTCTCTCTCTCTCTCTCTCTCTCTCTCTCTCTCTCTCTCTCTCTCTCTCTCTCTTATGCTAAAGCCTCCTAAAAACTCAAGGGCCAGAAAAAAACAATTGGATCTTTTCATGTTGGAGCATCTTCAAATACCCCTTCCCCCAAATTCTGCAGAAAGCTCTGAGCCTAAAATAAATTACATAAATGAAATCCATTTTCATTATCGCAACATTTCACAGCATTATCCCTCAGCCGATACACAGCAATACCCCATTTATTCCTGCTAATCCTTCAAAGAGTGGCTGATGCTACCTGATACTCCACATGTGCACTGAGGGCTCCAGTGTGAATGACATCAACAATGGATGGAGTTTGTCTTAGTGGATTCCATTGTGAAGATTAAAATGAACTCGCTTTAAACTGAGAGATGACCAAAACTGCCCCCCCCTCACTATTTTATCTCCCTCTCGTCTCATGCCCTTGAACCACTCTCAGACCTTGTTCATTGCAGTTGTACCCTTAAGCGCCTCTATTCAATCTTGCAGATTGCTCGATCTTTATGGTTAGAGCAACACCACTCCACTGCTCTCTGCTCTGTTCCGAGATTTTGATTTTAGGCCAAATCGCCCAGCCCTAATTTCTTTTGTAGTCTGGTGGTCCCAAACAGTACATATATTCCTTTCAATCAGTGATATTCTCAATCATTCCTCACTGTGAAGAGATGATGCTCAGTGTAACCATTCTGCACTTTCCCAAACATAACAATGATGGAGTCCAAGTGAACAGCTTCAAAACAGAACACCACAGGCATTAAAGCCCTGATGATTGACAGGCTTCTAAGTGTTAGCCCTTGAAGTGGAGCACTTTTCGTCTGATAGAGCTATTGAACAGTTGAATCAGCCCTAAGCTGATTATCACAATGGGATGAGGAGGCTTTAAAGGTCTTTAGCCCAATTCACTGCAGAGGAGACAGTCAGATTGCTCTGGATCAAGCATGGATAAACCTCACACTTCCCTCCATCCCTCCATTGCTCCCTCCATCCTCTTCTCCAGGCTCCCAGCCCTTCAGGCCAAACTCTCGTTCTATTTGGCGGCCCGTCGCGTACTTACAGCGTCTATCTCGAAGCCCATTTATCTGCACAGTGAGAATAAACGCAGATGGATTTGTTTCCACAAGCTGTAGCCGCGCAAGCCAATGGGACGGTGCTCATAACACGATGACCTGCTCTTGTCTTCGCTTACCCAATGACACAGATTAGAGAGTTGTCAGGGAGATTAGTAATTCAGCATGGACACCTAAAGGGGAGGGAGTCATTAAGTCATGTTAGTGTGGCTGCCTGTGCCTCTCTGCTCTCATGTCAGAAATCTTCCAGTGACTGTACATCACCAGTCAGCCTCTACAACGCAGGGGCAACGACACAAAGACTTATTCAGGTCATAATGAAGTGGCTTAATGAAACCAGTGCCCTTGAAAGTTCTTCATCAATCCCCGTCCTCCCCCCCTCCCTCTCTCTCTCTCTCTCTCTCTCTCTCTCTCCCCTGTCAGCTGAGGCACGTGCCAGCTCTATATTAATTAAAGCCAGCATTTCCTAAAGTACTTAAGTGAGACACTCTCATTGATAATGAGCAGGTTTAAAAGAGCGCCGTCCCTCCACAATGACTTTTTAAACCGGCCTTATTAAGCAGAAAATTACGCCCAAATCAGCCTACAAGCCCCTCATTAAAAGCCACTGATCCTTGGCCGGTCGCTTGCGTGCGCGCTTTTAATTAGGAGAGCGTGAGTGCCGCCACCGCGCTCGCCGTCATTAATCTTTTGCCTTTGATGGTGCGACCCTCTCACTGAGACAAGGCACGAGCCCATGAGCCCCCAACACGGGACGGACACATTCCTTCATAAATAGATTCAGTGGAGTTTCAGGGACAAACACAGTGTGTCTTTGTAGCACTGCAGAAAAACTATTATTGACTATTATATGAAAAAAAAAATCAACCACATCACTAGAATACTGACAGTAATGACAGCAACAGCTTTAATAATAATTCATTTAATAATGTATTTAACAATGTGTTTACTCGCTTACATGCTAACGTTACACACAAGATGTTCAGCAACTGTGCAATTATGTGTAAACAATATTCAATATTTACAACAATAACAATACAAATACAATACAAATGTAATAACATGTTTAATTACGTGTTTACTATCAGAGTCCTAAAATGTGCTTTCTCAAAGTTCCTCTCTCCTCTACACACACACACACACACACACACACACACATTTCAACACTGAAACAAACATACATGCAAGCGAATTCACCAAATGAATCCACAATACATTCTTTTCACACTGGAATAAATGAATTCATTAAAACAGAAATCATTACTTCTTAGATCAGCGTTGAAGGGGTACATAGCAAATAACAGTCTTTTATAGGCCTCTAATATTTTTAAATGAAGGAATTAGCGAATTAAGCTTTATACAGTAGGCTATTGTACATTAATGCCTCTGCCAGTGTCTAAGCCTAATAAGTTGAGCTCTAGCAAACAAAATGAAATTCTTTGACTCTTTAATCTTTTTTCCTCAATATAAAGAGTCTTTCTCCTCAGGAGGCCCAGCTGAATCTTTTCACAAAATCAACCATGTTTTCCCAAACTGAATCAAAAGAGCTCAACACCCCCCCCCCCACACACACACACACACACACTGTGAGTGAGATGTGGTACACTTTAATCTGGTGAGTTTATCAGGCGTTACAGTGCAGCACACCTCTGTCTGCCTGTCAGAGCCCTACGCGCATGGAGGATTATGGATGGCCAATTACATCGCTTTTGGCATTAATTAATGACGTTAACCATCTCCCCCTGCTCCGTACAAAACAGGGTCTCCCCTCCGCCGCTTCAGAAGACCATGACCAGACAGAAAGGGCTTAGATGGAACTCTTTGTGTGCGACTGTGTCTGTGTGTGTGAGTTCTCTCTGCAGTTATACGACTGTACAGTTAGTAAACATATTCAGTGTGTGCACTTGTCTGCTTGTATATGAACACAAGAGCATTGTGTGTGTGTGTGTGTGTGTGTGTGTGTAGGCAGGTTGTCTGGAAGATTGTGTTTATGTTTGTAACTGTGAAGGCCCTCAGGGGAAAAGGAAATGGGACTGAACTGGTGTGCGTCTCTTTATTGTCCCCCTTTCCCCCCGTCATCTTCCCAAACTTCCCCACCAGTTTGGCGTCTGAGGGCCATTACAGAGATTAGACTGCAGAACTGGACTGGCTGCCCTGGGTGTCATCTCACATACACTGTCAAACTGGGAGATAGCCATCGCACTCTCTTATACTCTCTGGATCTCTCTTTCTCTCTCCATTACAGGAGCTGACTGAAAATGATTATCTTTTCTAGTTCTTTGTTTAACTTTCCTTCTCTTCTGAGGTCTCTTTCACACTCTCTTCTTTTAAAGTCTCTTCTCTTTCGCGCCCTTCTCTTTTAAAGTCTCTTCTCTTTTGTTTACTTTCTTTATTTTCAAGTCTGGTCTGTTGGGTTTGTTTTAATTTATCTTCTCTTTTCCTTTTTTCTATTCTTGTTATTCTTTTCTGTTCTGTTCTTTCATTTTCTATTCTATTCTTTTTTTCTCCTCTTCTCTTCTCTTTAAATCACTTATTTTCAAATACTTCTCTTTTCTCCTCTCTTCTTTCCTTTCACCTTTCACCACATTTTCTTTTTGTACTATTTTCTCTTCTGAGAAATTTTTTCCGAATTTTCTACTATTTTCTTTTTCTCTTCTCTTCTCTTCTCTTCTCTTCTCTTCTCTTCTCTTCTCTTCTTTTCTCATTTCTTTTCTTCTCAAGCTAATGCAGTCCTCTCATACACTTTATGTTTTAAATGTGTGGTGTCAGTTGCCTTGTGGCAATGGGTGGGAACTGGCCTTCCTGCCATGTTAGTATTCATGTGGGAGGTGCCCCTCAACATGTACACACACACACACGCACACACACAAAAACACACACACTCCGCATCTGATTATAGTAACGAGTCTCCATTCACTGCCCATCCTGCCCCGCTCTCCCTCATGTCTGCCTGAATCACATGGCTGCTCGGAACCAACTGACTTAGCCTCTCATCGCATCAGACAAACTGGGCCGCAGGGAGGGGGGCAGTGATGATGTCACTGAGTCACCGGAGGGGCTTTCCTCTTCTATTCAGCCTCTGGGACGTACTCCTCAAATACACACAGACAGTCATGCAGGGCCGCTCTCTTAAAGACACCAGTTAGCCCCTTAAAGCACATTCACACACAGCTACACTCTTCACAAGCAGAGAGGCTCAGCTGCCTGCTATATTATTTACACTGGCTTGTGTACTTACCCATTTCACCCAATCTGTACATGCTGGGCTTGACATAGAAAACACACATTTGTTTTTATGTAACGTCAGGACGTGAAATCACACCTATATCCTATTTTTGGCCTTAGCTGCACATTCTATGTGTGTGTGTGTGTGTGTCCTTGTATTTCCATATGTATGACATATGAGAAAGTGACATAAAGCCATTTATAAAATTAGAACAAATACAAGTGTGCCACAGACTGTGACTGCATGGGTGTCCGTGTCAGAACCATTTCCAAACCCGCCATTGAGGAAGCCCAGCATTTACAGTTACAAGCCAACATCAGATTATTAATGTAAAGTAAGACAGCAGCCTTGTTTTCTGTATCTCTATCCTTCTTCTAGCTAGGATACATTCTCACATCAGCTCATGTTTTACTGTCAAAATCATACTTATTGCTCATTGTGTTACAGAGAAAATGAAAATGGTTTAATCCTGTCAGAATGAAAACATAGTTCTAAGAATGTTTTACTTCATTCATGTCTTTATATGATTGTGTCCCCATAATTAGAAAATATTTCCCCACAAAATGCACCTACAAACACCACCCCCTCCTCTACTCACACACACACACACACACACACACACACACACATAGACATAAACACACTGAAACACACATACATGCAAACTTTACACAAAATAAATATACATGAAATACTCAGAACGCTCCCCCCCCACACACACACACACACACACACTAGCCCCAAGTGAACAAAGATTCCAGAGGCCTCAACCATAGCCCGCATGCGTTCCACAGCGCCACGGCAGCAGAAGCAGGCCGCCCCCGTCTCTCCTCCGGCTCTACGGGCCCGCACTAAACAAGTAATGACTCTCAGCAGCGCTGTCAGAAGCGCTCGCCACAGTTCGCCACTTAAGGGCATATGTTTCCCTCTCTCCATCAGTCGCCTGCGAACAGCGACAAACACACACACACACACATACACACACTCTCACACACAGCAGAGGCTTCCAGCTACAGGAACGCGATCCTGCTGCAGCAATCCTGTGGAACGGGAGGTATAAAGCCCCTAAGATGGGAAAGATGGCTGAAAATAAATATGCAGTGAAGACTAGCATAGAATATGCGTGAAAAGTGTGCTGAGAGCATAAATAACGAGACACCACCTTAAAATGTTACATGATGCATGTAAGGTTTGCTTTTAAGGAGGTTTAATGTTTGGTACAAGTGAAAGGAAAGGGATTTTTGGATTATTAGATAAAGACCATATTTTGTTGGATTCATAAAAGTAATTTTAGTGGGAAATTGAATTAAAGGAAGGCTTTGACACTAATACTAATGTACCTTGTAACACCCCATACCAATCTACCATGTAACACAGTGAACTAGACAACACATTGTGCTATAATGCCATACACAATGTCCCATAATGACAAATAGCACATTAATTACCATATAATACAGTGTGCTATAATGCTTTGCACACTGTCTAATTTACGGTTATTCATTTACCATTTAACCCTCTTGATTTACCATAAAACACACTGTATCACAAGTGCAACAGACTCTATTATGGTGTAACGCAGTGCAGCATGTGAAATAATAAGCTATAATAACTTATCTTACTAGGAAAGTTAGTACAGGAAGACAGAAAAGGCATCCTTGGGCATTAACTGTGCTATCTGAGAACATCTGGACATGGTTTAGTCACTGAGAATAAACAAAAAATATGCATGTGCAAAAAAGAAAAAGGAAGCATCCTATAAGATTTGTTCATTTGCATTTGTTAATCCATAAAACACTTTATTTATATATAAACTTCTACTAAAAAAACATGGCAACCATCACCTAGACGATGATCCCTTGTGAATGGGATGACCACACTGCAGACGGTGGCCTTTTTCAAGTGCACACTCAGTACAGAACTACACTCTCCCTCACTACAGAGCTTATTAAAGTAATTTCCATTGAAAAGCTCTTAAGGGGTTTGAATGGGAAAATGGCTCTTCTATGGCAAAAAAGAAAATAAAGTAAATAGTCCTTCAAAGTAAATAAATTGTAATTCAAATGAATTTGTGAATATTGAAGCGTTTGGGGTGAATTTTAGCGAATGACTGACACTACCTTTATTTTATTATTCCATTATTAATTCTTGGAATTATTTTGCAGATCTTATTATTAGAAATTACTTTTTGGTAAATTACTCAGTAACTGCTATGAAAATGTCATGAACATTATGTGTAATTGAGAAGGAGGAATTAAAGCATGGTTCCATTTATTTAAACGGTTTAATCAAATTCAAAACAATGAAGCAAACTGAAAAAGCCCGTAACTGAATTAGAAGCAGCAAAATGGACAGTGTTGAATTAACACCCACACCGTGTTTGAGTTCAGCCACAAGATTCAATTACATCAACACTGAATTCAAAACAATGAAGCTCACAATCAAACAGCGGTCGCATTTACATGAAGGAGAAAGAAAGAAAGAAAGAAAGAAAGAAAGAAGGAAAGAAGGAAAGAAAGAAAAGAAGTGAGTTCATCTTTTGTTTTAATTAGGGCTAGAGTACAAGTTGAGTGCAGTGAAGTTGGACACAGGCCTCGGTGTGTGTGTGTGTGTGTGTGTGTGTGTGTTTCACTGCTCTGTCCAGTGCATCAGCAGGCTGGAGGAGACAGGCGCTGAAATTGCGTTAATAAGAAGAGCGGGTGTGTGTGAACAGGCAGGGACAGGACCAGCGGCCCTGGGACACACACACCATTCACTCACTACCCACACACACACACACACACACACACACACACATATCATACACTCACCCCACACACACTCTCACACACACATACAGCAGAGAGAAGGCTCATTTAGAAGATTTACATCATACCTGTTCAGCATCAGAACAAATCCAGCCTCCGCCTCCTGAGAAAAGGCCTAAATGGAGCAGATCGCCGAGAGCAGAACTTTCACTCAAGAGGTTCAACTAACAGAAAAGAGCTCCTGCATTATATCTGAGAAACTGAAGAGGTTTTGACATTGATATGAAGTGTCTGATAGGAAAACCCTGATTTGATGAAGGGAATGACAGGCACCACCACTGCCCTCACGCTCTTAGTCCTCCTCCTCATCATTCTCATAACACCATGAATAAAATAATAAAACTACTAATAATTTAATAAAATCACACCTCAGGACTCCTATTGATCGACTTTCTTTTGCACACATGGAAGTGATTCTTAGCAGAGAAAAGATAAGAATGAGTCGTCACTCCTCATAGATAATGTTTTAATTATAAAGACGTATAAACAATATATGAAACTCACGTAGCAACAAGAGACCAAACGCTTTGCCGGTTCAGGCTTAATCAAGTAGTTTTTTTTCTTCACAGTCGTACAATACAATCAAGTGAATTGTGCAAGAACATGTCCAGAATCATCTTCAGAGGCCAACATCTTGGAAATGTGTTACACAGCGTTTTGTCCACAGAGAGCACTGGCAGGAGAGAGAGAGGGAGAGAGAGAGAGAGGGATAGAGAAAGAGAGAGAGAAAGAGAGAGAGAGAGAGAGACTTTTAAAGCTTCCCCCACTCATGACTGCTGATGGCGGAATGTACATGAGATCAAATCTGCGGGCCATTTTAGTTGGAGAATGTTGCATAGTTTACCAATAATACACTCAATTTCTAAAAGGGAGAACATTTGTTTGACTGAGGTTTTGTAATGTTACATCCTCTGCAAGCTGTGAGAAGGGTTTTTTCCCTCAGTGGGACCAGTGAACATGCACTCCAATGCAATCTGATATATCACACTGTTTACACTTTTCTCTTAATTGAGGAGAGGAGAAAAAGCAGCGAGACTGAAGGGGACTTCAAATGCTCATACGGAGGGCGGGCTCAGGCATTCTGGGCCATCAGGTGATACGGAACGTCAAATGTCCATCAAATGAGACAGGCCTCCAACAGGCCACTCTTTCCTTCCAAATCCCTTTTTTGTTAGTTAGAGCATTTAGTTTGTTTGGAAAGAACACACCAGCTCACCTCAACAGAATCTAGAATAAGCATTAATAAGAGTTTCTATGTGTCCTCTCTTATGACTTGATGTCCCAGAAAACCTGAATCTCTTCTACAACAAGGCCCTCAGTCCAGTTAATATTTTATTTTTTTTGGTCACGCTTTATTTTGAGAGGCCCTTATAAATTATAAAATTTCCACAAATGTTTAAATTGTGAACGTCAGTAGGGTTAGGGTTTAGGCCCGTTTAAGGTCAAGTTTACTTAAAGTTTTGTTGCTGTGAATAGAGTTGAATGTTGGTTAAAGACAAAGCATATGTAGGAGCCACTCAAAATAAAAGTGTTACCTTCTTTTTGTTATTTTTTTTTTTTTTTTTTTACATTTTTTTTACATGACCTGGTAAATCCATGTTTCACATCGCAGTTATTTAAACACGCTGTAGGACTGATGTGCTGCACTAAAAATCAGTTGTTATTGTATTGTTTTGTTCCCAAATGAGATCTGATGTTGAAGCGCGCGGTGCAGAAGGGTGCGCAGGACGCGGCGGGGTCTCTCTCGGTCAGTTCAGGCACGCGCCGCCGCGCGGTCAAGGCTTATCCCCGCAGTGTTTGAAGAGAGAGGCGGGCGAGCCCGGGTACGCGCACTTCTCGGCGCAGCCTGCCAGCGCGGCGCCCGTGAACGGATACACGGCGGCCTGTCCGAAGGGCGCGAGCGCGGGCGCCACTGGCGTGGACGCGGTGACGGCTTGGCCCTGGTTGAGGTAGGCCACGAGCCGGCGCATCTCCTCGAGCGCCTGCGCCTGCATGAGGATGTAGTTCTTGGCGAGCAGCAGCGTGGCGATCTTGGAGAGTTTGCGCACGGACGGGCTGTGCGCGTACGGGATGACCGCACGCAGGCCGTCCAGCGCGTCGTTCAGGTCGTGCATGCGCCTCCGCTCGCGCGCGTTGATGCTCAGCCGGAGCGAGCGCTGCTCCTCGGGCTTCTTGGAGAGGGGTCCGCCGCCGCCCGCGCGCTTCTCGTCGCCATCGTGGTGCGCGTCGTCGCCGTGGCGCGCGTCGTGGAACGCGGTGCTCCGCTTGCGCGTGTCCAGCTCGAAGCCGTCCTCATCGTCGCTCGTGTGCTCGCCGCCGCTCTCGCGGGCGGACAGGAAGTCTGCGGCGGCTGCGGCGGCGGCTGCGGGTGCGAGCGGGAAACAGCGCGCGGGGCTGTCGGAACCGCGGCCCGGGCCGAACCCGAGCGCGGACTGGCCGTAACGCTGCGTCAGATCCAGCAGCGCATCGCCACTGATGGACTTGAGCAGGTTCTCCTCTCTGGCGTTCATCGCAGCCCAGGAAAGGTGAGCTCGAGAGTTTTATCGAGGAACAAACAAATTAATAATAATAGTACAAATAATAAACAACTAAACAAACAAACAAATCGCGCTTCCTCCCTCAGAAAGGTTCCTCGGACTTTGCCTACTCTCCTCCTCTTCCTCTCTGAACTCCTCAAAAAAAGAAAAGAAGAAGAAAAAAGAAAAAGGGAAAACTCGTCCTCCTTTTCCGACGCCCGTTTATAACGCACGCGCGCTCCTCGTCCCTCTCCAGGACCGGCGCGCGCGCGTCTCCGTGCCTCCCTGGGTTTGTATGTAAGTATGTATGTATTTATGTATGTATGTACGTATGTAGGTGTGTGTGTATGTGTGTGTGTGTGTGTGTGTGTGTGTGTGTGTGGGCTCCCCGCGTGCGTCTCGCCCTCCGCCCTGGGCAGATTGTGACTTGCGCTTCCGCCCCGTGCGCGAGTTAGTAGAAGCGCGAGCGGCCCCCACGGGGATTCTCCTGTCATCCAATCAGAAAGAAGCTTTAATTAAGAGGATTATGAACGGGTCTGCTGTTAATTTCTACAGCAATAAGCATAATTGCTGCAGCCACTAAATAAGATCTTAATGTGTCTTTAATAAAATATAATAATAATAATAAGCATATAAATATATAATAATAAGCGATAATAAGATATATTTCGGGTGGAGAAACACTTGGATCTGGAGTTTAAGTGTAAACATAAACTTGGTGAAAATTACAGGTATGTCCTCTAGTAAAGCAATGTTTCACGGGGAAAAAAGTGTCGAATTCTGTGCCAACTGTAACAATCTTAAGCCACAATCCACAACTATGAGAGAAAATCAAAAACTGATAAAGATAGTTTAACATAGAGATAGTTTTTACAAGAAAGAGAGAGTATATAACTGTAACCAGTAATTTACAGTGTAAAAATGCTGTTGAAGAGAATCGTAAACCTGAATGCAAAACTTTAAATGGTAGCTTAAAACTACCAACGTAAATTCAGCACTGTAAAAGAGAATTCAATACTGTAAAAAAAATGAAATCAATAATATAACTGGTAAATTAACAAGTAAATTCAATAGTATTCAAAACAATTCAGCACCAAAAAAGAAACCAGTACCACACTGTTTAAAATGTATTATCATTATGAGAGTAAATACAAGTGTGATGAGTGTGATGTAAAAAGAAGAAATTTATACAACATTTTACTGAATACTACAGCATTCCACACTATAAAAAATCAGTAGAGTACATTCAGCACCATGTGAGTAAATTCAACACTGCGTTAGTACATACAGCACTATAAACAACACTACCAATACTACAAGAGTAAATTCTACACTGTGGGAGAGTATTCATCTATATAGTGTTCGTTCAATACAGACAAATTTGTGGTGCATACATATACAATGACAAACTTTTGCGAAGTGTGTTCAGAGCAGGCCTGGAGAAGAGTTTTAAATGTGATTATCTGATGTGCGATACTGCTGGCCTTCTGTTGCAGAGAAATGGAGGTGAGGATGAACATGCCATAACGGAACCGTGCAGTGGACGTGCTGTGGCTCTAATCTCATCAGCTGGACCAAACCCAAACTCAGGCTTAAAAGCAGGCCCTGAGGCAGGCTGTGCTGGCTGTGCAATATTTTTGCAGTATTTTTGGAATATTACTCATAGATCTGAGAAAGAGGCGTGATGTCTGCAGATGGATTTAAACCCATTGGCCTAACAAACAATTACATGGACGAACCTGTAATTAACAGAGCTGCCATGTTGCACAGACATATACTGCATAGTCGCACTGCCACATGGTGGTCATGCTGTAGTGTTACAACACTTAATTATACAGGCCAAACCTGAAGAGGTTTGGAAACCTAGTTGTCGGTCTTGTGATATATTCAGTATACAAAGATTTTTGTTAATAGGAAGTGAAAACATATTTTTTACATGATTTTGGTTATTTATAATTTACAGTGTGGCTAAAAATAGAGTAAACTCTCATGCCCCTTACATAGATACACTATATAGACAAAGGTATTTGGGGTGTCTGACCATTACACCAACAGAAACTTTAATACATTGTATTTAAACACATAGACTTCAATACAGAGCTGATCTCTCCTCTGCTGCTATAACAGCTTCCACTCTTCTTGGAAGGCTTCGCACAAGATTTTGGAGTTTCTGTGGGAATCTGTGCCCATTCATTCTGTAGCGCATTTATGAGGTCAGACACTGGATAAGAAGGTCTGACTCAGATCTCCAGCCCAGTTCATCCCAAAGGTGCTGGATGGGGTTGAGGTCAGGGGTCTGTGCAGCCAGTCCAGTTCTTCCTCACTGAACTCCTCGATCCATGTCTTTATGGACCTCGCTTTGTGTGGAACCCAGTCATGCTGGAATAGAAAAGGTTCATCCCCAAACTGTGTCCACAAAGTTCGAAGCATAGCATTCTCCAAAATTTACGCTGAAGCATTAAGATTGCCCTTTACTGGAAGTAAGAAGCCTAGCGCAATATTTTTTTCCCATATTATGTAGCTATTAAGGGATTGCAATGCAACTGCACAAACTAGTTTACCAGGACACTCTATTTGGAGAGCAGTATACTGAGCCTAGCTGCATCAGAATGCTGTAAACATGTTGTTGAATTTAATTTCAATAATATTTTTCTGTATTGTTTTGTTCTTGTGGAACAAAAGGATGTTCCTTAAAACGTGTCTAGCTTACCAACATTTGCTATAAAATAACACATTTGTGTGTGGAGTACAATCAGTTACATCACAATCACACATTCCAACTAGTGTTTGTTCACCTTATCCATCACCACAATATTTATCCAAGTGTGTAAAGACCACTTGCTAAGCACATGGCCAGTTTGTCCTGGTTTTAAGGGACTTTTATTTTGACACCTCAGAGTTCCTCCCTTCCTTCTCATTTTTGTTTGTCCCTGACTCCCATAAGTTTCACCTGGCCCATGTTAGTACCCTTCAGCTGCCTCTACAATTAGTGTTGTTCCGATACCGATACTAGTATCGGAAATGCTGCCGATACCACCAAAAAAGCTGGCATCGGTATCCGTGAGTATTTGAGTCCACGTACCGATCCGATACCATTTTCCTAAACATAACCGAGTTATGCCCGCTAGCTTTGCTTAACACTGCAAATCGGAAATCAATTCTTCTTCGCTGCTCAGAATGCGAACCGTGCTGCCGTCACAACACGCTGCTATGTGAAGC
>JBBPDH010000130.1:17172282-17174782 GCA_037974565.1 Clupeocharax schoutedeni
TAAGACAACATGCATACAGAGGATGATGTGGACGAAATACCCATTTGCCTAATAATTCTGCACTCCCTGTATATATATATATATATATATATGCAAACCTTTGGGTGCCCCTTGTCGAGTGATAGTATAATAAAATTCAAACAGAGATCACACGTTTTAACCCACTTAACAAGTACAGTTCATTTGCAAATTACCAAACAACAAAATCTGGTCTTTGTGAAGGGTATGCCATATTTTATGTATTGGTTGCTACAATATAATAAACACAGCAAATAAATAGAAACCCTACACAAAAAATGTCACTTGACTGAGAGTGTTCAAATGTTCACATATTATTGTGTGTGTGTGTGTGTGTGTGCGTGTGTTTACAGTTGCTGCAGTTTGTCTGGGCTTCTTGAAATACATTCCCATCAGGTAAAAATTGAAAAAGAGGGCCCAGGTTTACTCTTTGCATGTTCTGTTCTTTGGAGTGCACAGCATGTAAAAGAGGGTAAGAGTAAAAGAATGAGTGCACACACACACACACACACGATTTAAAGCAAACTCTCTCACCTCTCAGAATCACACACTAGGGATTCACTTTCCATTTCCATATCAGCACACCAACCTCTCTCTTCCTCTCTCTCTCTTTCTCACTCTTTCTCACATAGGCACACACACATACACACACTCCCTTGCAGAAAGGAGGGGCGGGTGGAGGCAGTTCAAAGCCTCTCTCTCGGTGAGCGCGGCGTGGCTCGCTTTGATCTCTCTCTGACTAATTTGAAGATGTTGAGTTTAAACCTACAGGGGAAAGGGAGAGCGACTCCCATATGCTGCAGTGCTGTTCCATTCACTCCACTGCTAATCACATGCTTAGCCGCTCGCTAGCACCTTGCTGCAAATGCATACACCAGGCATGCTAACATGTAGGCAGCAAGGCTCTAAGCATTTCAGCAACAAGGCCACTGATTGGTCACTAACCGTCTGCCATCAAATGCTTTTTTGGCCACAACATAGAACCCAAAGGCTGACAACAAACATGACCATGCAAAAAAACAACATCAACACACAAAGTTAGCCTCACACACTGTACCTCCAATATGCTAACCTTAAAGGGGGAGGTAAAGAATGCCCCAAACTTAATGTGAACGTTTTTCTTTTTGCTCCAAGACGTTTTGAACAACCTCTATCGATCCGTTCATCATGAAATGGTCATGCAATGCTAAAGGCGGCAGGGAATTTCTTTTTTCAAATGGTGAGATAAAATGGCACTACAAAGCTTTGACAGGACAAAAATCAAAGCAGCCTGACACTAACAATGACCACTGGCATGGACGGACCAAAGGATGCGGAAAAAACCTGAACGGCATGCTAATCACTGGACAAGCGCTAACATTCAGTAGCATCGGGCGGTTTTGTTGCACCACCATTTCATCAGATCTGCATCTGACAAAGGGAAAGAATCATCCCTACTTCTTGCCTCCCCAGCACTGCAGCACCATGCAGATTTTAAAGAGAGAGAGAGAGAGAGAGAGGGAGAGCAGAGAGAGAAAGATAGGGAGGGGTGCATGAATAATTGTTGAAGATATTTTTACTGTGACCCACTTTAAAGTCGAATTCAAAGCTCTTAAAGGGGCCACATTCTGGTGCTGGCCCGAGTCAACACTGCGCAACATCGCTGTTGCAGGAGCTCTGCAAACACCAAAGGAAACACAATAAAGGAAGATCAGCAAGCAATTTCTGAAACAACAACAAAAATGTGAGCAAACGATGTGAGAGAAGAAAATTGAAGATGTGACCGCCTCCCTTCCTGGTGGCCATTATACAGATTTTTGCGCAGGCCCCCATTGTATCTTTCATGTCATTTTTTTGAACACACAGGCAAGGGATAAAGAAAAATTAAGAGGTGGGGTACATGGGGCACACCCGAGATGTCTTTCGCAACATCTTCTGATCCCGCACTGTGGAAGCGCCGCAGTGGAAATGCTCGCTGGGTTTGGGAGCGGAGAGGAACTGGAGATCGAACATGATATTTCCACAACAGATATCTTCTGGATGAATTCTACATACTTTTTGTGTTAAAGTTTTTAAAATTAGCATTTGTAAAAAAAAAAATAACAACAGACATTTGGCTCAATGTCATATATGTCTCATATATAGGTGATTGCCTATATATACTTAAATCTGTTTAAAGCATCCTTCACCTCCTGCATGTCAGTGTAATTAAGAGTTTATTTCTGAAAATGTGGTAAAGGGGTGATAACATTCAAATAACTAAAGTTAAAATTAAACACAAATGAAGGGGACTAAACACACACACATATAAACAGGATCTCATACCTTGTATCTCCATTATAATTAGCTTTTATTATTAACAGCTTTTAAAGAAATCTCTGTTCCACTTTGTCAGTGCTGATGCTGTAGATTAGGGCTGCGTTTCTCCAGGTTTTTTCTCCAGTTTGAACATATTTGTCTTGGAAATATACACACACACACACACACACACACACGCACGCAC
>JBBPDH010000130.1:17179782-17182478 GCA_037974565.1 Clupeocharax schoutedeni
ATATATATACATACATACATATATACGTGTGTGTGTGTAACATTCCCATACAAAAGCAAGTCTATTTGAAATTACTAAACACCTTGATGTGGTTTGAGGCAAGTGATGACTCAGGCTTGCACTGATTTCATCATCACTCATTAGTCAAATTAACCTCTTAGCTCCATTGGAAAATGACTCAGTGACAGGTAAAGTGTGAAGAGGTGGTTCAGGACAGCCGCAGAGCGGTCAGAGTGCTCATTTACGGAGTTCATACTACTAACAGGTGACGGGAATAACATTATCTCGTAACAATGACTCCTGTCAACTTACCCAAAAGTGAACCAGGCAAATGGCTCATGGACACCCGAGGCTTTCTGTGTGTGGGGAGCGATGGCTGGCAAATATTGCTGAAAACAATTATGCTGGAAAGGTGTCAACTACAAGCTAAAACGTTTTCTTACATTTTAACTTTCATTTACCCCCAATGTAGACAATCAGCCGAGATGTGTTTGGTGTCTGAAGTTCACTTTTTTATTTTCCAATGGAGCTATGAGGCTAATTTAACTAATGAGTGATGATTAAATCAGTGCAGATCTGAGTCATCACAGACTTGCCTCAAACCACCTCAAGTTGTTAAGCAATCTAAAATAGACTTGCTTCTGTATAATAGTGTTATCTATGAAAATGGGAAATGGTCAAAATAATAGCTACTCTCTCTCTCTCTCTCTCTCTCTCTCTCTCTCTCTCTGTGTTATAGATTTTTAAATCTATCCGTTAATCTCATTGTAATTTTGGAATTAATCTAGATTAAAATGGCTCTTTTGAATTCTGCCGAAGGTCTGAAGCCCCCCACCCCAAAAAAATAATACCAATGCCTATTTTTATAGTGTAAACCATAAATATGCCTCCAAATGTTCTCCCAGATCACTTTAATTTCATTTTAAACTTTATTAGTTTAATACATTACCCTTAAAGAAAATGTAAATATAAACCTGAATATAAACCCGTTTAGATACGGAAAAGTCAGGAACAAGAGAGAGAGAGTAAGAGAGAGCGAGAGAGAGAGACAGAGAGAAAGAGTAAGAGAGAGCAAGAGAGACAGAGAGAGACAGAGAGAGACGACCCGCACGAGAGAGAGACAGAGAGAGAGAGAGACAGAGAAAGAGAGAGAGAGAGAGAGAGAAAGAGATGATCCGCACGCTCCGGAAAAGTCACAAATGAGAGAAAGTATGACAGAGAGAGAGAGAGAGAGAGAGAGGCACAGAGAGAGCGAGACAGGTTTAAAACGGGCGTGATCCAGAAAAGTCACGAACGAGAGAGAGCCAGAGAAAGAGAGAGATACAGACATACAGACAGACAGACAGACAGACAGACAGACAGAGAGAGTAAATCCGCGCTAAAATATCAAGGTGAAAGTCATTATAGCTTTCATAGTATAGACCCAGCTCCCAACCCAACTTTGTGAATAGATTAATGGCGACATTCTTTTTATCGCGCGATAAGAGTCTCACATTAACGCCGATAACGGCCCCACTAATACATATATATATATATATATATAATGAGCATATGGTGCAAAATTAAACCAGCAAACTTCAGACACCAAACATGTCTTGGATCATCGATTGCATCTGGGGTAAGATAATTTGGTTTCACCCAACATTTCAAACATGAGCCATTCTTTATTATTTCAATGGTCATTGCATGTTACAAGTGTCAAAAAGAGTGAATTCTGCAATCTTCTCATAACAGTAAAGACTGCACCCTTGGCCTCCCTGCTCTGAGCATACAGCTCCAGACCCATGCTGCACCCTGCCCCGCGAGCTAGTCGGATTAATTAAAGTTCATTTGTTCATGCAAATGAGCCTCGAGCATGATGATGTGGTGCTTCAGAGGGTGCGTGGGGTCAGCTGTGGCCCGAACTGCCCACGAACACCTTAACCAGCCTGCTGCCCTCATTTGTTTATTCTAATGAGAAGAAATAACATTAGCTCTTTTTCCCATAGAGATGAAAGAGAGTGTCACGGCCCCTCCTTTACCTGAGGGCTCACAGTCCACTGATTGGGAAGCAATGGGGAAGCCCCATTCCCCTAACTGAGTTAATCAACTCAAATAAGTCAATTGATTTGATATTTTTGGTACAGCACAGCCTGTTTTTGCATGTTGCATTACCCAGACCAGCGAGAGAATTTCGGCAGCTGGGTTTGCGGTGAGACTTGAGGGCTGCTTTGTTTGTAGTTATTGACTGAGGGCAACACAACTCAAGCAAATGTTCCAGTTTATAACATTTCTTCCCTATCCGTGACACAAACCTTCCCAAAGCAGACTTAAGCAGCCCCTGTGGTTGAGTCAGTGTTTGCTAGGTGTGACTACTAATTTAGAAATGTGTGTTTTGTCTGAGATTATTAAGCGGCGTGTGTTTTTTGGGATTTGTAGCTGTTGGTTGAGGACAGCTTGGCTCGCAGTGCAAGAAGTTAGGATTAGGAGTTCAAAAGCTCTTCTGAGAGGACGTTCAGTACCTGCCATAAAACAACACATTCTTCCCAAAGCAGGTGCGAAAAAACAGCAGCTACAATGTGTCAGAACGCATGCCGTAAGGCCCACACTCTGAGCTCCCTCTTGGGAAACCAGAATGAGCAGGCATCATGGGTTTCATGCAAAAGGTTTATTTAATAAAGAAAAACAAAACAGAAAGTAAATGGGCGCTGTGGCCT
>JBBPDH010000130.1:17259708-17272629 GCA_037974565.1 Clupeocharax schoutedeni
TGGTGCCTAGCGGTCTTGGGGATCGAACCTGGACTTTCTGGTCACAGGGCGGATGCCTTAACCACTAGGCCATCCAAATGCCTGCTAAGGGGACTGCTAAGGTTTATCCTAAAAAGGCTTATCTTAAAACAGTAGAGAAGTCTGTATATGTACCGTCTGAAGCTTTTTGGGTGCAACAACACGGGGTGGAGGGGGCACTTCGTCATCCTGGTCTGAGTCATCCAAGTCCTGCTGCTGTTTCTCCTCAGCTGCACTCTTCCTCAGGCCAGCACTCACAAAGCTCACAGGGGCTGTGTAGTCTTTTCCTCTATAAAAGGTTTACACAGGTCACATTACATCCACGCACTTACAATACTGACACTCAGCAACTCCAGCAACATTCATATAGAGACGTGTAAAGACTCATATAGAGACGTTTTGGCTGCACTTACCAAAAGAGGGGACAAAAAAGGAATTCCAAATATATAACATATACAGTCAACTGCTGCTAATTCACGGTTCAGAGCATTATATATAAGAAAAATATAATGTAGTAATATCATAAATATTAACATAAATTTGTCTACATTTCCATATAAAATTGGAACTGTATACATTTTTTGATACTGTGGGGAGAAACACACTTTCCCAAGAAAGTGCATCTTGGGATAGTGAAATACCGTTATACTCAGAGGCCCAGCAGCACATACCAAAAAAACATGCGTGCATGAATTACAGTACAGTATATATAGGGGCAACATCTGTATTGTACATTCTAGCACAGCATTTCAGAGTACACTGTACAGCAGAATACAGGTTTACCTATATTAAGCTGTGTTTAAAAATTGTGTTTTGGGATCATATTTTGTTTACACTACAAAAATAAGCCTTTTTATGTTTACCACAACACAAATTCGCAGTTTTTCACTATTCACTGGTACTCTTGGAACGTAACCCTGTGAATGTCCAGGGGTTACTGTATATCTATTGCCTAAGGAAAGTGAACCTACACTTAGTTTGATACACTGCCAATTGCTGTGGTGGTAAACCGAAAAGATGCCTGATAGAGTTGACTAACAAATGTTTAAGACCAATTTAGATACCTTTTGCCTCCAAAGCTCGGTCTCTCATCATCAGAATCATGTTCAGCCCATATACCATAAGTAGCCTCCTCTTTGGTCTGTCTGTGTCGATGTCTTTCTGGATTAAACTCATTGGCCAAGTCCCAATCAGACACCTCAAACTTCTCAATCTCGACTCCATCCTCCTCCTCCTCCTCGCCTCTGCGCCCATACAAATGGGACATAGACATACTTCTGTAGGAACAAAAACAAGAGAGAAAGGACGTTTACTTTATGTATAAGCAATGCATCACACCATATGGACACCAAGAGTGACTTAAACATAGAGTTGATCCACCCCCACCCACCCCTGCTTTGCAGCTATGACAGCTTCCACTCTTCTTGGAAGTTTTCCCACAAGATTTTGGAGTTTCTGTGTACATTTGTGCCCATTCATTCTGTAGAGCAGTGGTCCCCAATCTTTATTTCGTCACGGACCAGTTTAATATCAGAAACTATGTTTATGGCCTGGCCTTTAGGAGTAGCAGATAAATATACAAATAAATGAGACGCATAAAAATTGAGATATTTTAAAAATATAATAATGGGGAATCTTTAAAATACAATAATAAACGTAAATCCAGTGTGTACTCGCAGCTTTATTAACAGCATTTTCATAACAACGAGCCGACAACAGAACACGAGTAACATTCACGTTTTTTTTCTGTGCAGCCTGCGGACCGGTACCACATGACCTGCAGCCCGGGGTTTGGGGACCATTGCTGTAGAGCATTTATGAGATCAGGAGCTGATGTTGGATGAGAAGGTCTGGCTCACAATCTCCGTTCGTGGTCATCCCAAAGGTGTTGGATGGGGTTGAGGTCAGGGCTCTGTTAGCCAAGTTCTTCCACACTGAACTCATGCAACCAGGTCTTGTTATACTGAAGAATTAAGATTAAGCCATTCGATGGAAGAAAGTTGTCTTGTCCAAACCCTGAAAATGCGTGTTCCCCAACACTTTTGTCCATACAGTATACTGTACCATGCACCTTAGAAAATTATGCTTAAAAGCTGTTTACTACTGGCCAATAGTGTTAAGTTAGTCTTAAAACACTTATGTTGCAACAAATACAAACAACATTAATACAGTAAATGGTGGTTTTTTGTATGGCAAAGTGTTTGCTTAACCATTTCCAGACCTCTTTTCTCATGGAAGCCCAGTTTTACGTAGCTCCATCAAATATCTGGTTTGGCTTTTTTGACTTCAATAGACTAAATTAGGTGCTGATTATGGAATTTTCTTCCTTCACCCAATGACCAGAGGCACTGAGCAGAAACCTGGATCCAAACCTGTGTTCTTTTAACCAGCTCACAAAAATATTGACTAAATAAATCTTGATACTTTTTACTGCTTTCTTGTTTGTTTGCATTTATTGTAATATTCAGCTATTTTTACTGACACACAGAAACCCACGGCTGATATAAATGACTTCAAAACATTGCACAGGTGCCTAAGACTTTTGCACAGTG
Organism: Clupeocharax schoutedeni; assembly: GCA_037974565.1. NCBI lineage: Eukaryota > Metazoa > Chordata > Actinopteri > Characiformes > Alestidae > Clupeocharax > Clupeocharax schoutedeni. Next base: position 17,262,279 of record JBBPDH010000130.1, read on the forward strand.
CTGTGTATTTCTTATTAACGACCGCAGCTTTGTACATAAAAACGTGGAACAGAAAGATAAAACGAGACCAGCTTCAGACTCATATTAACACATTTTTCGATGAGAAAGTTTTCATCTTGGTCTAATGAGTCCTGAGTGTTTTAGTGACATCCACACGTTCAGTAACGTTTTTCGTTAGCACAGCTAGCTAAGCTAAGTCTCGTAATTACGATGATTACAGACCAGCAGGCTCGCTGGAGTGTTAAATTGCGATATAATATTAAATAAAGTATACATATAACAACCGGAGGGAATGTAGGCCCTACCTGGTAACAGAAAACTCGTATGTTGATCTTTTTGTGCTGCTGATATTTCTAGTTGCTGTTTCCCCGATAGTTAGGGAAGAGAGCAGTTGATGAGGAAGTGACGCTGAGGTCGCACTCTCTCTCTCACAGCCATCTTGGACCCCGAGCCCAGACCTCGTAAGTGTTTCTGCACTCAATCGTGTGACATCCGACGTTTCTAGATCGCCTTGCTTGGCCCTACCACGCCCGTTGCGTTGCTTTAAAGCCCTTCTTTAATCTGTGGTAAATATGGACAGGATTTGTCTCTCTAAACGTAAACTATTTAGGTTTTAATGCAGCCGGCATACTCTTCAAAATGGGGGAGGGCTATCTTCTCTCTTTTGCTTCGTAGTTAGCACACGGCAGTTTCTCCTTAATATTTCTTGAAACACAATAAGGCTGGGGATATTTGGGTTTCTTTTTCTTATTTGTATGGTCACTAATGTAACTTTGCTGTGTGAAGCTGACGTTTGGGGTGTATTCATGTTTACGGGGCTCATGTTGTGTTAGCTGTGGTGCTAACTTGGATATAAAAAATGTGTTTCACGAGTTATGAGTTTCTTAGCCCTGAAAAGATCTGGTCATGGTGTTAAACAGTCTGAATGATGTAGCACAGCTTACCGTGTAGTTAAGACGGTAAGACTTGTAAACATTGCTTGACATACAGCTGAAACTCCTTATGAGTTACATCAGTTCAGGCTTGACCATGCGTCTGCTATCTGTTTACAATGGACTGGATAACGTTTCGTCCTTCAGACAAACCTTAAAGGACTGGTTCTTTTTCATTCCTCCTTTACCCTAAGGGTAGGTAGTCAGCGAGGAAATGTTTGATATCCGAAGTTTACTTCTTTAGTTACATGGCTAATGTTCACTACCTGGACAAAAGTATTGAGACATTAGACACCAGGCCCCTTGCTTCTGGTTAAGGGCAGCCTCAACGCTTCAGCATGCTTCCAAATTTGTGGACACAGTTTGGGGGACAACCTTTTATTCCAGCATGACTGTGCCCCAGTGCACAAAGGAAGCTCCATAAAGAAACGGTTGGATGAGTTCGTTGTGGAAGAGCTTGACTGCCCACACAGAGCTCTGACCTCAACCCCATCCAGCACCTCTGGGATGAACTGGAACGGCGATTGTGAGCCGTCCAACATCAGTGTCTGACCTCACAAATGCCCTACAGAATGAGTGGGCACACATTCCCACAGAAACTCAGAAAACTTGTGGAAAGCCTCCTAAGAAGACTAAGACCTGTTATGGCTGTAAAGGGGGAACCAACTCCCAATTGAAATTTAAAGATTTAAGTGCATTGTCATTAATGTCCCTGTTGGTGTAATGTTAGGCGTCCCGATACTTTTGTCCATAATGCGTAGCTAAGAAGTCATGGATGTCTTTCACATATGAACTGCTTTCTTTAGCCTCTTAGCTCTACTTCACTTTGTAGCAAACTTTGTAGGGACACTAAACATGCCTGTTTAAGGTGTTTCTTATGTTTTGTTTGTGACTTGATAAAATTTGGTTTTTAGCACCACTGATATGATCTAACATGCAAACTCTTAAACAGCATAGTTCTTCTACTTCAAACTGTAGTAGCCTCATTGCTGCCTGTCGTTTTGCTGTTCAGTGATGAGGCAATAAACCCCAAGTTTTATTGTAATTTATAATCAACTGTCTTTTTTTGTGTGTTCTAGCCAAGAATGCCAGGTGAAGCCACAGAAACTGTCCCAGTGACAGAGCAGGAGATGCAGCAGCCCCAAGTGGAGACGGGTTCGTAACACTATTCCACTTGTTTGAGCTCAAACTCTGTGTTGAGAGGTCCTGGAGTGGTGCTGTTTTTATAGATCACTGCCCATTTACTATAGCTTAGACTGGAAAAAGTAGCATCAGCATAAAATTGAAGCCCTGTTTTTGGTAACACCTGTGTCCGACACTCTTTCACTTCCAGTCACCAGCTGTTGTGGATGCTATTCATGCAGCAGGTTTAACTGGGTGGGGGAGGAATTGGTCTCAGTTTTGTTTATTCTTACACTGGGGATAGTGGAGTGTGTTCGTTCTGTAGATTAACCTCAAAGGGCAATTGCAGACCAACCCATGGCAGATTCACACTAAAAAGGGCTCCTAAAAAATGTATCCAGGACCTCCAATCTCAGAAACTAGCACAACTGCCTGTTGCCTGTGAGGGTATGGATATATGGTGGTGTTCAAAGCACATACTCACATACTGTTTGTGCATGGAATATGGATAAACCATGCATGATAATTCCTATGTGATCAGTTTCTAACCCCTTCACATTACTTTTGTACTGTTTTGTATTCATAGCGTCTCTCAGTTTATATTGCACAGACAAATGTTACTGGCCTGTAGTTTTTTCTGTGTTTTACTGCTAGTTTGAAGATGTTAAAAAGTGTAGGAAGAAGTTTCCTCCAGTATAAGATACCAAAGGTCTATTTCATGTGGCTGTTTTAGGAACTAATCTATGTGTTCTATACTGGGTGCTGTTTTATTGATAGATCTATACGTCCGTGTGGTTTGGTCTCTTTTTTTTTGTTCTTTATATAAAATTACTTGGCATTTGGGTGAGTTAGATGTTCCATTGTCTTCGGTCTTTCATTTTAAAATTGAGAAGATAAACTTAAGAATTTTAAATAGTGGAGAAATTGAAAAGTTTTATCAGCTAACAGGCTGCAGCTTTTATGTGAAGCTCCTCAGCAGGCATTTGTTGGCTAAATTGCTCTTTTTGAATACCAAGGCTTGAATCTGCAGCTTTGACAGCAAGAGATATCTGTTGTCTTTGAATGGGTGATCAAAGTACAAAGCTGTTTTGGACAGACCTGTGTCGTGTTTTGACAAGTCATGAATGTGGTTGAAAAGGCTTCAATTAAAACTTCAGCAGCACTTGGCAAACAACACATTTCCGATCTTTTCATTGATTTAAGAAGTTAATGTTGGAATACCTTCTTTCTCAGAGAACCTTTCTCTTTGGGTCTGGTGTGCTGCCACCCGGTGTTGAGACTTTCACTTGTGTTTGACTGTGGGCACTGCATGGGAGAAGTGGGATGTAGACACTGTTGCCACATATTTTCTTTTCCTTTCACTGGTACACAGGACACACTAATTTCACTGAATCTACAAACACCAATTGAAGGATGATTACATAATGACATGTTGTTCTGAGTTCTGTTGCATATAATTTTTAGCACCATTAGCACTCGGCCTTTCACTCGACTGAGGTAATAGTGTTCAAGTTGTGCTGTAACTAGACAGGTCTTTTGATTATATGCAACAGACTGTCTTGGTGAGATTTCTCAAGCTGCTGCTGATGCTTTCACTGTGACTACCCTTCCTCCTGCTTTCCTTGCTCCTCTCCATCCCCTTAGCTCCAGGAGTTGTAAGCCCCTCTGCCTGTTCTGAGGCAGCTGCTCCTGATATTATCAAACCCTCTTCAGAGGAGAGTGCTGTTCCTGAGGCATCAACTCTTACTCTGGAATCCCAGACAAATACCGAGATAGTGGCCTTCTCCGTGACAGAAGCAATACCACCTCCCGCAGAGAGCGTGCAGTCCAATGGTGATGTGGCAACACTTGTTTCAGAGGAACAGGCCGTAGCCCAAGCAGTTTTTGAAGAATTTGCTACAGAAAATGAAGACTCCAAAGGACCAGAAGCACCTGCCGAAGAAACAGTTGTCCAGGGACAACCAGATCTTGATGAAGGGCTTAAAGAATCTTTGGTGCAACATTTAGCCCAAGTGCCAGAAGTAGTTACCACTACTGAAGATCAGGCTGTCACTGGGATAGACCCCCCAAAGGGACCTGCAGCTGAAGAATATGTTCTTGCTGGAGATGTGGTTGATGGTCTGACAGTTTTTCAAGAAGGCATTACTGATCATCGTGTAGCAAAACCATTATCTGAGAGCGTGAAGTGTGAAAGTTTGGAAGCCACCATTGAAAGCTTAAAAGAGGAGCCGAATGAGGCAGCCACAAGGATGGAAGTAGATCTTGTTGATCTTACTGTAGATGTGGCAACTCAGAATGAAGTAGTAGCAGAAAAAGAAGCCGTAGTCCTTTCAGAGGCTGTCCAGGCAAAGGTGCAGGCTAATCGTGCCGGGCCTTCTCTCCCCTCTCAGCACTTGTCAGGTGGGTTCATTTGTGTGAAGTCTGACCCACTGCTTGTCCTCTTGGAGAAGAACCCGTTTACTGTTCTTTGCATGTTACACTTAATCCCACGCTTGAAGATTCATGGTCTTTATTCTCACAGTGAATCACTTAACTGAAATCACTAAACAGTGAATCAAGTGACACTGAGTACTAGTTCATTTGTACCCCCAACTAATTAGTGGGTTTTTTTTTTTTACCTTTTTAACATTATTGTCTAGGTGTCTGTGTCCCATCACAATTATTTGTGGTTTTAGCAGACATCATGAAACAGGCCAGATGTGAAGGCTACCCAGATCCTTTATTCACTCCTATTTCTCCTGTCTGTCTCATATTTAACTGAGTGTATGTGGTGTGCAACTTGTGCTTCACTTACATGTTGGTCCAATTTCTGGAGTACAACTTCCTTGCATTAGCGTTTTTCCTGCTGTAACACACCCAGTTCAGCCTGGGAAAAAGTAATTAGTTGATTTGTGTGGTTTGTGTTTCTTTTTTGTGTGTTTTGTGTTTATTTTTCTATCTGGAATCTCTGTAATGTATGAGAAGGGGCGGGGGGGTGTTTGTGTGGTTGCTATAAAACTACCAACAGTCTTATGGCAAACCCTCCAATCACACAGGAATACTTACATTTGCAGGACAGAATTCTCCGGGATCACTTGGGGAAAGCATATCTACACAGATAATAATTATTTGAAATGTCTTGTATGTCTGTTTTGTCTGAATTGTACTGTTGGTCATAATAGAGTGAGTTCTAATTGAACTGCTATGCTGCTTTCTCTTTTCCAATTCAAGACCACAGAAATGGTCATTTATCTTCACTTGTGAAGATAAATTTCAGCGCTTTAGACATCAGTGTGTGCAGCAGCTTGCTTATTTTGAAGCAAAAACATTGCTTGTTTAACAAACGTTTAGTTGCTACTTTGGTGGTTGGCATGTTTTGACAGTGGGTTTTGTGATGCTTCTTGTGTTCATACGTAGCATTTACTAATGCTGCAGTCAGTTTGTTTATATCTGGAGCTAGTCGAGCTTTTTTTTTTGTACAGACAAGATATCTGAATCTTGAATATTTGAAGTAATATGTTGTCAAGATGTGTATTTAACCAGCGTGCACACTTCAAGTGTTTCCTGTGGAAGCCAAACCGTAACACACTGTTCCTTGTCCTGGGTTTTTAGGGAAGTAATAAGGATCTTGATATAATGGGTGGCTGCCCAAGCTGTGTGATCCCAGAGGTTCTAACTAGTGCTATTGTGATGCCTGTGTGTTTTCTAAATGCCAATAGTGTAGGTTGCTTTTTGTATTGGTTTGAATGCTTTGGTGTGATTTAACACTTTTTGTGCCAGGAGTGTGAGTAGTTCTACCCATCACCTTAACTTGCATGGATAAGTTTCCAAAAAAAAAAACAAAAACAAAAACTCAAGCCCTTTATTTTCTTCAGCCACACCAGCTGTCCCTGCTGCTGCAGCTCCTGCTGCCTCCCAGCCAAAAGCTAAAGGGGCCAAGGCTGACTCCAAGCTATCCTCCTCTCCGCATGCTTCTGCCCCCAAGCCTGTTCCTGTGGGCCGAAGGAAGCGCTCCTCACTCTCTGCTTCTTCCTCTTCCCCCTCCTCCCCCAAGTCTGCTTCTGGTTCTAAAGCCACCCCCCCATGTTCCCCTCTCGCATCTCCTGCAGCTGACTCTGGTGCAGGGAACACTGCAACAACCACTCCTAAAGTTGTAAAGGCTGGTAAACAGGGAAAGCCCAAGAAAGGAGATGCTTTCAAAGTTGCAGAACCTCAGCAGGTAGCACAGACGTCCCCTGTATCAGAGGCTAGACCAGCATCTGAGGCTACTTCAGTGCCGGAGAAAAATAAGCCTGTCCCAGCCTCTCCTAAAGTAGCTGCCCCAGCACCAGTGGAGGCAAAACCAGTGAAGGTTGCACCCCCTGCCCCAGCCTCCCCTAAAGTAGCTGTCCCAGCTCCATTGGAGGCAAAACCAGTCAAGGATGCACCCTCTGCCCCAGCTTACCCTAAAGTAGCTGCTCCAGCTCCAGTGGAGGCAAAACCAGTCAAGGATGCACCCCCTGCCCCAGCTTCCCCTAAAGTAGCTGCTCCAGCTCCAGTGGAGGCAAAACCAGTGAAGGTTGCACCCCCTGCCCCAGCCTCCCCTAAAGTAGCTGCCCCAGCTCCAGTCGAAGCAAAACCAGTGAAGGTTGCACCCCCTGCCCCAGCTCCAGTAGAGGCAAAACCAGTGAAGGTTGCACCCCCTGCCCCAGCCTCCCCTAAAGTAGCTGCCCCAGCTCCAGTAGAGGCAAAACCAGTGAAGGGTGCACCCCCTGCCCCAGCCTCCCCTAAAGTAGCTACCCCAGCTCCAGTGGAGGCAAAGCCAGTGAAGGTTGCACCCCCTGCCCCAGCTCCAGTGGAGGCAAAGTCAGTGAAGGTTGCACCCCCTGCCTCAGCTCCAGTGGAGGCAAAGCCAATGAAGGTTGCTCCCCCTGCCCCAGCCTCCCCTAAAGTAGCTGCCCCTGCTCCAGTGGAGGCAAAGCCAGTGAAGGGTGTACCCCCTGCCCCAACCTCCCCAAAAGCTGATGTCCCGGCTTCAGCCGAGGCAAAACCAATAAAGGATGCACCCCCTGCCCCAGCCTCTCCTAAAGTAGCTGTTCCTCCTCCAGTGGAGACAAAACAAACTTCTCCAAAAGCCCCTGTTGCACCTGTAGCCTTTAAAGTAGTTTCCAAACCTGGTGCTGCTGCACCAAAATCATACTCCGAAGTTGTGGCATGTAGTCCTCCCAAGGTACCAGAGATCTCCTCAACCCCCAAAGTAGTCCCAGAGGCTACCACTGTGTCTGAATCCCTGAAGGATGCTGCAGTGCCTCCAGCCCCTGCTGGTTCTTCTAAGGTTAAGGCAGAGCCCCCCAAAAAGAAACCAGAGGTAACTGCTGCTGTTGTAGCACCATCTCCTCCTAAAGCTGCCCCTCAGGCTCTAGAGGAGGATGATGACCTGCCTCCACTCATTCCACCTGAGAAACCTGTTTTCCAACCCCAACCTGTGGCTGCGGCTCAATCTAAAGTAGCTCCCGTAATAACCAGTGTTCCACCCCCAGCTGCCCCTGCTGCAGCCCCGAAACCCTCTGCTTCAGCCGCTAAAGTTCAGCCTGCCCCTACAGCAGTCAAAACCCCATCCAAAGTGGAACAAGCCATCAAGAACGACAAGGGTATCTCTTTCTCTACCTGTTTTCTTCTGACTGCTGCCTTTTTCTTGGTGTGTAGTTCTGAATATTCAGCTTTTTGTTTTTCAACACAAGCTAGGTTCTTGTCATATTTGACTAATATTGGTATAGACTAGAGCGTTGCCTTAGCAAACCACAGCTTGCTGTCTAAATACTGGATGTCCTCCATCAGTCACTGGCCTGTTTCAGCAAGAAAATGGAATGTGGTCAGCATTTCCAAAAAAAAAAAAAGTAGTCTTTTAATGACTCCTCATTTGATTAGTGACTTGGTTGTATCGAGAGACAGGCATTTTGTTGGTTTAAAAAGTGTTTTGCTCTTGGCTCTGTGGGATTTTTCTTTGGTTAGTTGCTTACATCATTTATATATATTTTAAAAATTGCAATTGTGCTTCTGTATGTGTTTGCCTATGTGTATATATAATGAAAATGGATTATAAACTCATTGGTGTGTTAAAGATAAAGTGCTGTATTTTTAAAAAAAAAATCTTTTTATTTATTTTTTTAAAACTTCATAATTTTATAAAGGGTCCGGCACTGAATCTGACAGTGATGAATCTGTTCCTGAACTGGAGGAGCCGGATTCTGCACAGACACAGACACAGCAGGCGCAGGTAAGACTGCATGCGTCTCCCAGGGAATGCTTACTTCTGTGTAAGTTTGTTTTATGCATTTTGATTCAGTGAGTGTCCTCACAGTTCCATAGATCTAATTTGGGTAATTAAAAGATTTATGATCGGTTCTTTTTGGGGAAAGCTAAGTTTGTGTCTTACAGCTTGCAGCTGCTGCTGAAATTGACGAGGAGCCTGTCAGCAAAGCAAAACAAAGCAGAAGCGAAAAGAAAGCAAGAAAGGTACACACATCTTCGTTATGCTTTAGGATTGTCAGTGTACAGTGGAAACTTATCTCCTCTTTTATTTCCAGGCAATGTCTAAATTGGGTCTCAGACAAGTGACAGGAGTTACCAGGGTAACCATTCGCAAGTCTAAGAACATTCTGTTCGTCATTACCAAACCAGACGTCTACAAAAGCCCTGCTTCAGACACCTACATTGTCTTTGGTGAAGCTAAGGTGAGATTCATTCATTTGTAAACCTTACAGGTTTAAGTGTATGTATTTTTTTTGTTGCTGTATAGCTAGTAAAATAAGATGCATGTACGTTATGCATCTGACGGCCCAGGTTTTGCTTTTGACCAGGTTATACCATCTTCATCATGATTTAACTCATAACTTATAACCCATAACTTATAACCCATAATTTATACCTTTATCCTGCACTTGCTGCTTATTGCACTTCTGGTTAGACCTAAACTGCATTTCGTTGCCTTGTACTTGTACATGTGTAATGACAAAGTTGAATCTAATCTAATCTAATTTAAACAGTTAGCCTTTGCTTCTTCTGAGCCTGATGAAGCCAGATATTCTGTTTTGTTTGGGTTTTTTTTTTTTTAATCTCCACTTATCTGAAATCAGTGTTTATCCCAAACCTTGTATGAAGACTTATCTGAAAACATTAACATTGTTTATGCTCATGATTTTTAGATTGAGGACTTGTCCCAGCAAGCTCAGCTGGCTGCTGCGGAGAAGTTCAAGGTCCAGGGAGAAGCAGCATCAAACATCCAAGAAAATACACAGACGCCCACAGTACAGGAGGAGAGCGAAGAGGAAGAGGTGAGAGAACATTTCAGTGTTACTCTGTTTGACCAGGCTCTCATGTTTATGCTGTTTTTTGGAGAAACATTACTGGCTCATTTCTGAATCCTGAATTCTGATCTCTGCTTGAATCATCCTTTGCTTTTCTAGGTTGATGAGACCGGAGTGGAGGTTAAAGACATTGAGCTGGTCATGTCACAAGCCAATGTGTCACGGGCAAAGGCTGTACGCGCACTGAAGAATAACAACAATGATATCGTCAATGCCATCATGGTGAGTGCAAGCGATTTCTATACTCTGCGGTTCTTTTGGTGTTCTTCTGTGATGATTTAACAGTATGACTTTCGTTCTTCTGAATCTACTGAAGCCAGTATCTGTTCTGAGAAGAACTTGGCATGAAAAGGGAGTTGTTTTGGCTCTCAACTGCCTTTAACATCCTGTTTGTTTCTTTCTCTCCTCCTCTACCTCTCTCTCGCAGGAATTGACGATGTAGGCGAAGAACGGGTCAGAATGGGATGTTGCTGAAATAATCTACACTATTTGTACAATTTATACCCAAGAGAAATAAAGTTGTGGCTTGATGAAGTTGTCTGTCTCTTTTGAAACCTTGGAGATTAGGTGGATGAAACTGATGGCTTTGATAAGTGGGGAAAAAAAGTGAAAGTGACCATTTGTCATACGTGAACACATCACAGCACACAGTGTGAACAGCATGAAATACTTCCTCTGCATTTAACCGATTCACCAAGTGAAGCAGGGGGCAGCAGGAAAGTAGTGCTCGCGATCTTTTAAATGAACATGCTGAACCGTTCAGTTCATGCTGATCTAGTACGTTCACCTAAAATACACGCCCCGCCCCGACAACGCTGACAGCTGTTATTAACCAATCTCAAATCTCAACGGCAGAGCGGTCACCGTATCAGCATTCAGCACACAGAACACACACATACTGTTAACATGTTTTAGAGAAATTAAAACAGGTCGCACTCGCACCAATGCTCCCAATTATATTTTGAGGTCGCA
>JBBPDH010000130.1:17420594-17440508 GCA_037974565.1 Clupeocharax schoutedeni
TTTTGGTGATGATATGACCTTTCCTGTAGCGCCACCGTCAGGTCAAACTTTCAGTTTTAGAGTTAGTGTATCTTACACACCTCTCATCCAGATCTGTTCTAATCTGGGAGCACATTCATGACTCTCACAGAATGAACCAGAATGATTGACGTTGGTGACCCCGCCCCCCTTTCCCTCTCGTAAACAATACAAAGGCAACTATTCATTTTGAGTGATACACATTGAAAGGGGTCTGAACTGAAATGGTTAATCTAAACATATTAGCTAGCCTTGTTTCTTTCCACAAGTTTCAGTTTGTCAGACTGATCAAACAGATGTGAGAATACCCTGCCCGAGTCTTTATAGCCAAACAAATGCACTTGCAATTTCCTATTTTCCTTTTGTGGTCACGGTGGTTACTATATTTACCTTCAGCCAGGCAGGCCCATGAAACTTTAGCTGTCTGGGGAAGCTAAGTGTGAAGCCATTAGTCAAATTACAAAGGAATGGCTGTTGCCTTATAAGCTTTCAGAGTCATCATCAATAAATGACAATATTGAACATGGTTAGTTGTCTGTTAATCGTTATGTTGATATTAGTCTCTGAAATACCGATATTGCTGAAGACTGAAAAGGAGCCTCTAACTTAACACAGTGTGTTTGACAGGGTGACCAATTAAAGCTCCCATTATGTTATGTGTGTGTACGTAAATAAAATGAATAATTCATCATAATTTGCTGATTATTATCCACCCTCTTAGAGTACAAATGGCTGTTTTTATTTGGGCCAGTCTTTAACCATTCATCACGTCCGGGAGGGCCAGAGCTGCCTCGGAGCACAGACAGGAATGGAGTCCAAAATTCCATGCTAGTGTGCTTTTATTCAAAGAAAACAAAGAGAAACAAAACGGGCATGTGGGCCAACCAGGACCAGAAATCAGAAACGGGATAACATGCACTAAATGAGGCGCTACTTGCGACGATGGACAGATAACAAGAACTAATACAAACAGGACTTAAATATCAACAGAAATCAGACCAAAAACACAAGACAGGTGGAAACTCAATCATGTGACATAACCAGACACGTGACAACAGAACCAAACAGACAGCCATGTCAAAATAAAAGACCCAGAACATGAACAGAAAAACAGAGCAAACAACTGAAAAGCAACGGCCACTAATGGCCGCCGACCGAACCGTGACACCATTAAAGACACTGATTTGCCTCAGTGTTTTTAAAGAACCAATTTTCCACATTTTCCATTATGTTTGTATATATTTGTGAAACTAATATTAATAGTTCCTCCTAATTCACTCTTGTATGATCATTTCCACCGTCTTTATCCCATAGAGTGAAGCAGGCTGTTTTTATTACTGTACCTTTATGTTTGACTTGTAAATTACTTATTTTCTGAGTGACTGCAGTGTGTTGCAGCTAATTCATAAGGTGGCACAAATTCAGTCTGAATATGTGGGGAAAACTGCTATAGGCTGAAGAACAGAATGCAGGCAATGTGTTGGTTTTATGACATGAGATTTCAAAACAGGCTGCCCTAGCAGCTTAGTTTTCATTCATGGACTTTGGATGAGGGAAAGAAGCTACATTTTGAAATTACTTTTTCATCACTGAAAAATGATAATATAGTCCCCTTTATGTACTGATAGGCATCACAGTCACGATTTGTAGCAGTATAACTGGAATACTGATATTCTGTCCACATAGCGTGGCTCAAGATGTAATCAATTTAATTCATATCCTTGCTCTTGTTTCTAAAAATTCCTATTTTTATTTCATTTCAAATATAAATATTGCCATTTTTAATTTAGTTATGGGTTCACATCTCTGATTTCTGTCAGGGCTGGGGACAGTAACGGTGGGCAGCCACTAGAGAACGTCCTTTTTCTGTTTTGGGGTTTTGGGGTAATTACTTTTATTATGAAGGGTGAATGGGTTCTGTTATAAGTTACAGCTGTGCATCAGTGCCTGCATGTTGTTATTGGTGTTTGGGTTTTAGTTTATGTGTATTTAAGGGGTTTGTGTTTTGTTCCTCCTGTCTCATTTGTTTAAAGAAATATACAGTTATTGACTTTGGCTCTCAGGCCAGTTTTGTTTTGTATCTGTTGTGAAGAAATAATGAAAGAAAATGAAGCACTTTGACTTTGACTGGTGTAAGTGTGTCTGCTTTGCATGCCTGGACAAGGAGGGAAGACATGACAATTTCTAATCCTTAGTTCCTTCATTGTTTATATTGAAGTGACAGCACTTACTCTTAAATCAAAAAATGCTGTTTTTTATGTTTTTATAATAAAATGTTGATTACTCATCAAGATAATTAATAAGATACTTGATTACCAGTAAAATCAACACTGACAACCCTAAATGACTCCTATTCAGTTCTATTCAGTCCTATTGAAATCTAAGTAGAGAGGATTAAAAAGAAACCCAAACCTGTTTAACAATCGGCAGCAAAAAAGGTAGGAGGAGCCGCTTTACAAAAATCCCCTGAAAAGGTACAAAAACAAACGTGCCTATGTGTGTGTGTGTGTGTGTGCGCGCGCGTGTGCGTGTGCGTGTGCGCAGGGTCTGCCCTGTACATGGTCTGGTGAATCAGGGTTATTTCTCTACATCTGTAGAGTTCAAATTCACAGCAGTAAAACATGGCGCTTATGCATGCATGACAACATCATTTACTTTGTCCTGTTGCTTCAGTCTACACTGAATAAAGACCAGCCCTTATGATTCCGCTGCCCTCGACTCCCCGTCCGAGCTTGTGGGAAGAAGAACAGCTGGTAAAACATCTGTGGACAGCGGTGCTCACTCACTTATTCACTCTCTCTCTCTCTCTCTTTCTCTCCTCCTCTCTCACTCCCTCTGTCTCTCGCCCCCTCCTCATTCAGGCACACACATTATACACATACATAATCTATTCACATCCCTGCAGGTAGGAACAACCAAGCACTGCAAGCCCTCTGAGTTGCCCAGGCATGCGCACCAACAACTGAATTCACAACACATACGCAGAGAGCTTTGGCCGTAACAGAGAATTATGCACCGATTTCTATTAACGTCCAGTCAAAGGATTTGCAGCAGCTGGATCCCATTTGTCTTGATATATGTGGAGGGTTGTATTTGAAAGACTGTTGCAAAGTCAAATCCAAATTTCTTAGCATGTCTTGACAGACAGAACTGACAATGCGTAGATATGGGGACCAAAAACAAAGCTCAGCATGTGGTCAAATGCGAAATATCATTGAATAAATTCGAATGACTCCTAAAAATCTTTCAGTTCAGGCATCTGTAAACAATAAAACTGAAACTGATCCGCTCCTTTCTCAGCAACACACATATAAAATAACAAAAAGAGACATGGCATACACATATATGTACCTTTTTATAATGTAAAGTGCCGAATTAAATCCTAATTAAGACACACTATAAGAATACTATTCATTTTATGAATAATAACAATAAAATTGTGAATTTATGCCCTGGTGTCAAACATGCCACAGCTCAGCACCAGTTGCTGGGAGTCTCTTCTTCAAAGTAGGATTGGTAATGGGTTTATGTGACTATTATGCACATATTGAACAACAGAAGTACAGCATCAACAAGATACATAATATACATACACAATGTAAATATGTAATATACATACATAATATAAGTACATATGTGTGTATGCATGTGTGTGTGTCTGTGTGCACGTGCAAGGTGAGGGTGAAGGATCTCCAAAGAATCATTGTTCCCAGCAAGCACCAATTTGTATCTCTGCTTGAAATACTTAAAAAAAATACAGGTTTCCCATCACAGAAAAGTAGTTTTCCAGGTAAATACATTAAATTGGCTCTTCACGTGTTTACAGGTTGAGGCAGAACCACTGCCATCAGCTGCACAAGTGCCACTACTATACAGTTATGTATAGGTATCATTTGAAGTAACATAATCTGAATGCAGGTATTTGGACTAGTTGAATGCAAAAATTTCGCATTAGTCAGGTTCTTATGAAGCTCGCCCAAACTCCCAAAAGCTTCTATGAAACAACACGTTTGTGGGCGGAGCACGGATAGGTCAACTGCTTAAAAACATTCAGGACATTGTGATACGTTTGACTCACTTCAGCAGCTGCAGGGGAAAATCTGTGCTCGCACCTTTTGTGATCCCTATTTCCTGAAGTGATTTTGGTCAACAGTCACAATAATGATTTTGATGAAAGGGCCACTACCCAAACACCAACAATTCATGACCTGCCAACCCTGATACCCAGGCCAATCCAACAGCCTCAAAGCACTCAATACTTTCATTGCCACATCACACACGCGCGCACACACACAAACGCACACACACCCAAAAGCATGTATTTGTATCTTTGTGGGATCCATTGTCTTCTGTAGAAAAATGACACCTACAGCAAACCCTCCCTAAACGTAAAAGAGTAGTTAATTCAAACGTGCTAACGGTGTTGCTATGAAAAAAACAGTAGCCATTCAGTGGCAATATTAAAATAATATCATGCCACCATCCATTCATTCTTTATGCTGCGTTTGCATGTATGGCAAAAGTATTCCTGTCAATATATGAAAGGAAATCTGTTCACGTTTCATGAGTATCTTTCATACCTGTCACATTTTCCAATCATCCTGTGCACATGTCGTCCCCACAAAGAGCTAAATACCTAACACCACACCCGCCCCAGTATTTCTAAACTGCTGTCTGAGGCATGAAGGTGACAGCACAATGGTCATAATGGTGCATAAATGTACCACATAACTACCTGAACCTGCTGACAGCACAGGCAGTGCGAGTGATTTGTACCTCCAGGAACATCTGAATTCAATTTTCTCCTTACATTCTTGCATCTTGCTTGCATGTCTGGGCATTAAGCGCTAACCATGTTTGAGAAACCTTCCTCCAGGTTGTAGAAGCAGAGTTCGAATGGAAGCTTTAAATGGTTCGGGCTACAATGTCACAGATGCCTTAAATTTCCCCAATTCTCAGCCATTTCAAAGGAGCATATGGACACTTAAATACAATCTCAAGCGATTCATTTTTTCAGCTTCCAAACGCGAATGTCATCTTACATGACATCGCAAAGCTCATAAAAGCTCAATCTGTGCAGATGTCTCTGAGCATTGTTATTCAGATTTACAGGCTGGGGAAATCTCCCGAGCAAACACGCTCAGCCTGGCAATAATGGAGCTCTGCGTTTATGGGACCCATTGTTACTGTAAGGAATATTCTTGTCCCCCGAAATGGCCCAATTCAGCTCGCTTCCAGATAAGACTCACACCTAGAGAGATTTCGCACTCATCAGCATCTCCTCTCTGCTCCCTCGTCTCAAACAGAAGAATTGTAGACAAGGTAAGTGAGCAATTGGTGTGCAATTAAAAACAGCAGCCTTTGTTGGAAAAGAGAAACAAGTCAGATACTTAGTGTAACAAGATTGATATCATTCTTCTAGAGTCTGAGGTATAAAATCAATTCCAATTGAGGATCCAATCCCAGTAAAGTGGTTCAGGCCGGATCAGTTAACGTAAGTGGTTCAGGCTCCATTTGCTATTAGCCTTCTCAATTTAAGGTGTGAGGTTACAAGTGGCATTTTGGCTCCATAACAAATGAGGGGCCAAGGAAAAGCCGCTCTGGTGCTTTAGTGCCCGCAATGTGTTGTGCAGAGATTGCCATTACAAAATCAGACTCGTACCGCAGGCCATTTGGTATATTCAAACACACTAACTGGTGTTACACCAGTTCAATGTACCCCTTCCTTAGTTATCAACACTACACTACAATACAGTGAACAATGAAAATAATAGTGGTCAAAGTGAATTTACACACAGAGTGTATTGTATATCTTGTCATACATACAGCGATAATGATCATCATCGATTTAGATATACTGGGACACATCATCTCCTCTTCTATTTTTATGCCTTCTATGATTCCTATACTTACCACCTGCCATGGGAGAAGACAAATAATGGTGTTAGATGATGGGGACTTGCAGGCTAGGCAGTTGCTCAACTGCTCAACTGCACACAGGCAGACATGCTATTCATTTTTCTCACGTAGGTTCAGAAATGCTGCCCGCTTGCCAGATACTTATAATTGTTCAGCCCAAAGGGAGCGTTCTCTTGCATCTTACATGCCTGGGAAAGCACCAGATATCTAAATATCAGTCTAATCATCACAGATATGAACCTCTCTGTGCCCCCCCACGCGATGTTCTCGCATGGTTAGCCGATGCAAAAGCGGCAGTCAGGAGGATGTTCTGGCTCGCAGAGAGGTCAGGCCACCCAGCCGATGCCCTCAGCGATCTACTGCGCGCAAATGCATGTGCACCGAGTGCATTAGCTGTAACAAGATGTTCATCACCTGCAGCAACAGTGTGCATTTGTGTTTGTGCACTGTGTTTTTGTGTATGTGTGTGTGTGTGTGTGTGTGTGTGTGATACAGTACGTTTCAGTGCTTTTCAAGCCTGTTCTTAGGAAACCCCAGACAATCCACATCTCTGCTCTATCCTTTTATGTTTCGGCCTGCAGCAAATCTGTGGACCGTCTGAGGATCACTGCGCAAGAGTTTAAGAACCACTGGCATATACGCTATAAGGACAACAGCGTTAAATTACATTAGCTTTATAAAGACCCGCACACTGCCAGCATAAGTTTACAAGTATACAGCATACAGTACAATCCAGATACTTTAGGGTGCTCCCATTGCTGACACAGCCATTTGACTGCTCACTCACAACTTGGATAATCTCCAAAGAAAAGCAAAGCTAACAGAATGGGGCGATTTGGAGGAGCCATGTATCAGCTCTAGGTCGCCACGCAAAATGCCTTGGCACTAAAACCACAACACTAGACCACAGAGTAGCGAAACAGTGTTCTCTTGAGTGATGGAGCTAAATGCAACTCAACTAGGATGAGTTGGAGTTGTTTTTGTGATCCAGACTAGTCTATTACAACGACAGTACTTCACTTAATCAATGCTCCTGTGCCTGACTGTAATCAAATCCTCCCAGGATTGTACCAACATATAGTGTACAGCATTCCCTAAATAATTAGAGGCTGTTACTGCAGAAAGAGACAAAGCTCTCCTCTCAGAACTTTTGATTTCAGAAGAAATGCTGGATGAGCAGCTGTCCACAAAGTTCTGATCATTCTGTGTATTTAAGGTGGGTTTTTTTTTTTTTAGAATTTGTCATTTTGATGAGTATTTGTGTGCGTGTGTGTCTGACAGTGAGAGAGAGACTGAGAGAGAGAGTAAGAGTGAGGTATTGAAACTCATAACAGCTACTATGAGGTGTATACTTATCTCCCTGTGTTTTACAGGGTAGTGCTGAGCTGCACTGATAAAATTCAATATCAATTCATAATTTTCAAACACATCAGTGCGTCACAGCATTGGATGGTTTTTAAGACTGTATTCACAAAGTTAATGAACCAAAGAAAGGAAATCTGAAAAGTTTTGGTTACTGGAATAAATGGCATACACTGTAGTTTATTTTTTCACTGCAATAAACTTGCAGTCTGTTCTTTTTGACAGTATATTTTCTATGCAGCCATCCAAACTGCAATATAGTGAATACAATATACTGAATATAATTTCAGTGTTTGAGCACCGACACCTGGACTGAAACCATGTATACCGGCACAGACAATGTACGGCCCACCACCACCACACCACACACTGTGGTCTTTAGACGTGGAGGAACCACACTCACCGAGGATCTGGATGTTGGTGCCAGGTGGTGCCAGGTGCTGCTGGATGGTCTCGTAGAAAGTGGCATCGCACACCAGCATGACTGTCACACTGCTCCACAGCCACAGCAGCCACGACATCCCCACACTCATCTGCAGAAACACACACACACACTCAGCCAGTTTCATCAGCCTCCCTTTGGTGCTTCTCTGTACGCATCATGTTCTGAATCTCTTTCTCTATTTCTCTCCCACATCCAATAGCAGAACACTGTACTGTGGGCTACATCACTCATCTTTCGTTCAGCCACCTCCACACACACACACACACACACACACACACACACACACACACACACACCTACACACAGTGCTGTTCAAAGGGTAATGGAAAACGTTTTATTAAAGAAACTGTAGCTGTCAACTTTAACAAAATGTGTTAGAAAATGCAAACTGTATCCTTTTCATTAGTGTTGGTTTGTTCATAATGTTCAAGATCTTGGCAAAATATGTTTCTTTATATATGCTCAGTAATAGTCGTGTGTTGGATTCAGGGACAGATACGATAGACAAAGAGAGAGCGCAAAGAGAGAGACAGAGGGGGAGAGAGAGAGAGAGGGAGAGAGAGAGAGAGAGAGAGAGGGAGAGAGGGAGAAACAAAAAGCGGTAGAGAGAAAGAAAAAGACAGAGAGAGAGAGAGAGAGAGAGAGAAAGAAATAGAAAGACAGAGAGCGAAAGAGACAAAGAGAGACAGAAAGAGATAGAAAAAAGAGAAAAAAACAGCGAGAGAGAGAGAGAGAGAGAGAGAGAAAAGAGAGAAAGACAGAGAGAGAGAGAGAGCGAGAAGGAGAAACAGAAAAAGAGAGACTTTTCGTATCCCACCCATTCTTTCTACATAAAGTAACAGTAAGTTTAACGCTGAGTTTAATAAAACAGTTCTGATGTGGAAGAATGTTAATATTCCCGCTTCATTTAACACGATCTGCCGAAATTCCACGCAAACATACCTAATCGTTTCCATTAGAAACAGACATTCCTAAGTTTCCTAATAAAATGTCCACTAAGAGCTCTGTTAAAACACGAAAGAAAAAACATCTGAATATGAAGATCGGTCTCCGGTTGAGTGTAACGTGTCGCGAGGAAAGATCATGGCTTTGAGTGAAGCTGGAGTGCTGAACTGGCCCGGACCGTCTCCACTGGCGTGTTCGCGCTACACGCCATCAGGTCTAGCGCTGTCTCGCCAGGATGACAGGAGAACTGGGAGCAGCTCCCTTACCTGGGTAATGAGGAGATCGGGACTTTAGCACGCCGACATTAATCCATCCATCATGAAGTTGTAAAATCTCCCCTCGTCCTGCTGCTGCTCCTCCTAAGAGATGACTGAACTCTCTCTCCTCCTTCACTCCTTCATTACAGAGACGACTGGAGGTTCGTGCGTGTAAGAAGAAAAACAGAAAGAGAGAGAGAGAGCGCGAGGCTGAAAGAGAATAAAGCGAATGAGATAGTGAAAAGAGGTTTGAGAGGAAGAGATAGAGAGGAGAGAAAGGGGGAGGAAAAAAGCTCTAAGTGAGATTTAAAGGACACCAGTGTGTCTCCGCGTGGCCCCCAGTCTCGAGCTGTGGGGAGAATTTTCCGCTTCGCATTTAAAATACGAGCGCAGAACACACGCGCTCTCGTGCACCGTCCCCCCCCCCTCCCTCTCTCTTTTCTCTTTCTCTATCTCTATCCCTCTCTTTTTCTTTTCAGTAGGCCTATTTCTTTATTTCCTTCTCTCTCTCTATCCCTCGCTCTTTCTTTTCAGTAGGCCAAGTCTCTTTTTCCCTCTCTCTCTCTCTCTCTCTCTCTCTCTCTCTCTCTCTCTCTCTTTCTCAGTCTCTCAGCAGGGTCTCAAAAGGTTTTTTGTTTCCCTGTAGTTTATTCTTTTCTGTGTATTGAATGTTGCCCGTTTCCCGTTTGTAGTTAATTTGAGTGGAATCGTTCAGGGTGTTTCAGTACAGTTCATGATGAATGGAATTACGTAGGTGGGTGTTTTATATCCCTGCGTGACGGGAGAAGAAGAGAATCTTTCTTTCTTCCCGTTTAAACACACATTTGAAAAAATTGCTCTGTTTTGCTACTGCACTCTTTGTCTTGTTTGCCTCTCTCTCTCTTCTCTCTCTCTCTGTCTCTCTCTCTCTTTCTCTCTCTTTCTGTCTGTCTCTCTCTCTTCTCTGTCTGTCTGTGTCTCTCTCTCTCTCTCTCTCTCTCTCTTTCTCCCTCTCTCTTCCCCTCTTCTTTCTCTCTCTCTTTTTCTGAACTGGAAGTTTTTTCATAATCAGTCCATGGACTCAAGCCAAGAACGTGTCACAGAGATTCACTGATCCTGGATCAAACATTCTCAACTCAGTTCACTACATTTCAGTTCAGTTTACATCTTAATTCAGTTAAATTCAGGTACATTTCTTGGAATAATAAATAAAAGCAGCAGATTTGTAAAATGGAAAGGTGAAAAGTAAATGGAATTTATGGAAAATTAATACTACAATTTGATGACTATAAATATATGTGGGTATATTTGTGGGTATTGTTGGTCATGTCTTGTCTAGTTTGTTCTCTATCAGAGAAGGCATGATATTTTCTGTATGTAGAATTATAATCTAAATGTCAAATCATAGCTGGAGGGGTGAGGAAGGACGTTTTTTATATGCTGCTGTCCTCGTGTGCTCAGCCACATATTATCTTACCTGTCCATCATGTGTCAAAACTAGAGATAGGGCCAGCATGAGCAAGGGTCTTTGAGGGTGATCGTACTGATTCACTGCCAAACGTCATCTCCTCAGAACATTTAGTTATGACCGGGAACACACATTACTTTTATACCAACACACGCGTTTAAATGCTCTCCGTCGCCTCTGGAATCCAACTGAGCTACATTAACTGAAAGTTAAAGCCACAAATGTCATTATATTGCACACATTTCCCCTCCAGGCAGCTAAATGTGTGATCAGAGGAAGAGGCGGAGTACTGTGGCTGGATCTCATTGATCTTTTTCTCATGTAGGAGAAGCCAAAGCTTTCAAAGATCATACTTTTTTTGTAGAACGTTAACTCAAAAAATGCTTGAAAGTTATTTAAATAATGTTGAGTGGTTTGTTTTGGCAGCAAGAAGGGGAGGAAAATGAGAGGAACAGAGGGAGAGAGGGAGAGAGAGAGAATATTTTAACATCTTCACTTCCATATCCTATACATAATTACACGAGAGCCAAGTGACATAGCTCTTTAGGAGAACTCCAGCATCTGCAAAGTCCATCCCATAGTCCCTAATCTTACTGAATGGAACATACATTTTATATGGACAAAAGTATTGGGACACAGCTGTTTTTCAGGGTTTGGGCTAGGTCCCCTTCTTCCAGTGAAGGGTTTAGTCTTAATGCTTCAGTATAACAAGATATTTTGGACAATGCCATGGTTTCAACTTTGTGGGCACACATAGTGTAGTATAACTTCATGTCATTTGCTTTATATTTGGAAGTGCATCTAAAGCAGTGCTTCCCAGTCTGTGAATATTGATTTACATTTACATTTCATTTTTATCTCAGCCCACTCTCCGAAGGGTAAGTACAATATGTGTAAAATCCACACCTGGCATGCCCCAACAGAAAGATATTTTTAATGTAATTGTTTAAGAGACCATTTTGGAGACAAAGGTGGTCTTTCAGTGTGTCACTTGTTCACCTGTCAGTAGAACTTATTAGTAAGTCATGTGTAAGAATGAAGCGATGTGTCTTTCACTAGCCTGTTTTTGACTGAAAGTTTACGTTTACCTTTACATTTTGCAGACCTTGTTAGCTAAGAATTTGAATAACAAGGTTTATAAAAGATTTATTTTATTAGTCATGTTTATCAATAGCAAACCATTTCGAATAAAGTTCACTCCTTCCTCATCCCTGTGCTTTAACCAGTGAGCCACACACTTTACAACCATCCTCAGCATTATTCCTCCATTAAGCATTAACC
The DNA here is from genome assembly GCA_037974565.1 of Clupeocharax schoutedeni. Lineage (NCBI taxonomy): Eukaryota > Metazoa > Chordata > Actinopteri > Characiformes > Alestidae > Clupeocharax > Clupeocharax schoutedeni. The sequence continues at coordinate 17,432,269 of JBBPDH010000130.1, forward strand.
TCGATATCGGGTGTGTTGTGCTATCACATCGCAAATGTGTGATATATTAAGGGGATTTGATTTCACAAGGCTATAAATATCATAGATATCATGGCAATATGGCAATCATTCTGGCTCATGTTCCTACTCGCTCCCTCCTCTCCTCCAAGGAACATTGTCTGGCTTTGCAGTTTATACGAACAGTGTAAACCCAGTCCAGACTGGTCTCATTTGTCGTTCCCCACTGGTGGAATGAGCTGCCAAAGGCGACCAGGACACCAGAATCCCTCTCTAGCTTCAAAAACCTGCTGAAGTATCTATTCAGAGTGCGTCTCCTCTCCTGATGCACTTCTTCTTGCACTGCTCTTACATAAAGATTTTAGCACGTAGACTTTCCTCTGGTTCTCACATTGTCCTGAAACTTGAGTGTTTCCTCATATTGAAAGTGGCTTTGGATAAAAGCGTCTGCCGAATGAACGTAATTTAATCTATTGTAATGTAATATGCACCTGTGTGGGTGTGTAAGAAGTGAGGGGGGATGCAGCAGGTGGTTTAACGCCTGAGGGGGCATGAGACTGGTTGGGAATCAGTGATCTGGGGAATGCTGGCATGGCCAGTTGAGCAAGCGGACAGACGGAGGAATGAACAAATGAACAAACAAACATACAAACAGATGACAGTCAAACAGAGGAAGTAGCTTGAAGTAGCCCATATTATCGTTTGCTCATCATTAGCTTTCTCTCCATTTTTCTGACAGAGAGAGACTCTTCTGAAAGCTTCATGGGTGAAAAAGGCCACCTCAGCCCTGCCTCATTTACATCCAAAGGGGAGAACACATCTGTCATTTAGTCTATAAATAAATCAATCTGTCATTTAGTGGACTCTGGAAAGTCATTCATACCTTGTAGATCTATTGCTTGCCCACATGAACACAATTAAGATACTTAGAGAGAAAACAGGTTCCTAGGGCCCTTAAACTTCAAATAGTTTCTTCTTGCGTGTACATCTCATTTACAAAAATAGTTCTGTAAAAACAAAACAATCCATTAAATGGACCCTCAGAGAATCAAGAGTGATCCTTTAACAATGTTGCACCAAAGAGAATGTCTGCTTTTCTGAGTGGAAGAGGAGGGAAGAAAAAATCACCTAATCTAGAACCTGCATCATCTGCATCTTGGCCAGCAGCCTCTGTGCCCCGCTGAGGTGTAGGACAGGCCCTAGCCATGAGGGATCAGGAATCAAGATTGTTCCTGAGGTCAAATTGCAATGGAGACGTCCAGCAATAAAAGCAGCAGACCATGTAAGACAAATCCCCATCTCAGAGTTCAGTCAATGAGAAGCTCATCACCCCTCAGGCCCAGCAGAGGGAGAGAGGGGGAGAAAAAAATCTCCATCTACTGCTCCAGCTGCTGGGCTTTTCTCTAATGACAGTGCAGAATTTTTTCTCTTACATGTTCCAGACCCAACGCACCTAATGTACACAATTTAAATCACATTTTAAACCCTCTTCAATGTAACCAAATGCATGAACAAGCGATGATGTCAGCAATAGCCACAGCACAGAAACATTTTAATAAAACATATATTCTTGCATGTAACTTCTCTCCAACCGATCTCTCCAACTGATCTCTCCGTCCAGAAGGCACTGATTATATATCTATATATGCTTTTTTATTGTGTATCACAATGTGGGGGGATACTACATTTTTTGTAGATAATGTTTAGATAGATGAATAAATTGTTATAGAGTTTGCACAAATGTTCAGTGCTGTGCTGGTGACCTGATCAAATCCAGTCAGTTTGGAAACGGCAATGAATTTGCAACGATACCAATACTTCATTACAGATCAAGGACACTCATCTATGCAATGAGTGTGAAATTGTTTTAAGAGTTTGGCGCTGCAGTGTCTCAGGAATTTTTATGAATGCACAGAAAAGCTTTCCGCCTTAGAAACAGTTGCTATGAAAGAATGTATTTGTGGGCGGAGTGTGAAGAGGTCGGTTCAGGATATAGAACAAGCCTTTAAACACTGATAAACACTGCTTTGGACTTGACTCACATGTTTGCATATGACTGAAACATATTTTATTCATGTAGGAAAAAAGTTTATTCATTGTAGCGTTTATTTCAGTGTGGCCAGTGTGTCTCCAAAAGAGAAACGTTTTTTGTTTGTTTTGTTTTTATGGTAACGTTAAAAAAAAACCAAGCATCTGTGAAATGGTAACTTCGTAAAAGGCAAAAATGATTTTTTATATCTAATACAGTCTAAAGTGTCTGTTTTATGCCCATGAACACACCACACCACACAGTTTAAACTTCTTTCTCTACTTTCAACCCATTCAAGTGAAGCAGTGGGCAGCCAGGGAGGTGCCACTACCAGTCTTGGGTTTTAAACCCACAACCTTCCAGTCACTCTCTAACCACTGGGCCTATAACTGCCGGATGAAGGACAGCCGCTGTCTTTCAATGATACAGAAAAACCAAATTTCAGGTCCTTTTGACAGTGATCAGTCAATGTAAAACAAAAAATCATGAATCAGCACTAGCTACTACAATCAAGTTTCAGCCCTGAAACCTCTTTCTTTCCCTGGTGATTTGAATGTCAGCTTCATAACGAAACATTTAAATGCAATGAAGCGCGATTGGAACTCATTATCTCATGAAGGAAAAACTCTTGCTGAGGACCTTCCCCCCTTTTCTATTTCCTGACAGTTACATTTCAGAGCATGCCTGCTGTACATACTATCACAGCTATAAGTCAGCCTGCCAGCCACCAGCCTCCTCTGCCTGCCTTCCTCTGCCCGTCCTAAAGAGATTACTAATGACAGCCGAATTTAAAGAGAACTCTGGCTCTTTCTCTGGCCTTGGATCTTCAGGCTGCACCTCGACACAATTAGCCGGGCCTGTATCTGGGTGCAGGAGTGTGGTCATTGAGGTGTAGGTGCTTTCACATTTCATGGGCAACCTTCAGGTTGAATAAGGCTGGACTCCATCTCCCTTCCCTGCTATTGAAGAAGTACAAAGAGGGGAGGGCGGCATTTAAATGGGCACATTTCGAGTCTCTGAGGTAAAGGCTTGAAAGGACATTTATCGCAAGCTGTCTGGAATGATGAGCGCACTGATTAAACATTTAACTGCTGCAAGGCAGCACTGGCGTAGAGCACGTGTAGGTCAAGATGATGTGATTAATGTAGCACTCACTTCTATCTTATCTTAAAGTGACATGACTGGCAATGTTTCATATCTGACTAAGGCTAAGAGACCTGCTTAGGCAAGCGAGGGAGAGGTGCTGCATTGTGGGCTATGAGGCTGTGTGTGTGTGTGTGTGTGTGTGTGTGTGTGTGTGTATGTGTGTGTGTGTAGTGAGTGAGTTAAACAGGAGTGTGTGGGCCGTGGAGGTGAGGCTGGAGGTGAGCTCAAATCATGATGTTCTTTTTCACAAGCTCCAGGCATCAAGCACCCGTTCTGATAACTCAGCGGGGAAACAGAAACCCACGTGGGCCGGGGGCAAAAGCACAGGTTCACATTAACACACACATACACATACACACACACACACACACACACACACACACACACACACGCACACACCCTCCCCCTCCCCCCCCCCCCCCCCCCCTCTCCCCCCCCCCCCCCCCCCACCCACACACACACACACACACACACACACACTCACTAACTCTTTTAAACACAAATGCATACATGCACACACACACCATTTTACCACAGAACCCATCTCACTGACAACTGACGAATGCTGTCTGAGGTCAGACGGATGAAAGGAAATTTCTGGGAAAAGAGACAGAGGACAGAGAGAAAGAGAGAGAGAGAGGCAGAGAGAGAGAATAGGGAAGAAGATATATATGAGCAACAGGGAGCGTGATGGAGAGAGAGAGAGGTCAGATAAATTGTAGGGAGGAGACAGAAAAAATTGTGAGGGGGAGAACCTGTGAGATAGAAAGAGAGACTGAGATAGTGAGAGAGGAAAAATGGAAAGTGAAAGAAAAAGTGAGTGAGATGGATAAAAGAGAGAGATGAAAAGAAAAAGGAGATAAAGAGAGGTAAACAGTGAGAGTGAAGATAAAAGATACAGAGTGAAAGGGAAAGTGAGAAAGAGTGTGTGTGAGGCTGAAATAAATATTTATCAAGAGAAAGACAGAGAAAGGAGAAGGAAAAGGAGAAAGTGGAAAAGAAGATAAACAGAGAGTGAAAAGGGAGGAAAGAGAGAGGGGGAAGAAATGAGAGCACAAGAGGAGAGAGAGAGAGAAAGAAATGGGGAAAGAGTGGAATAGAAGATGAACAGAGAGTGAAAAGGAAAGCAAGAGAGAAAGGAGAGAGAAGAGCGAGCAAAAGGAGAGAGAAAGAGCTCACAATAGTATGATAGACACGACAAGAAATAATTTTAAAGGGAAGAGAAGTATATGAAAATGGATGGAATGATTTTGAAACTTTAGCCGTACATATCAATGATCAAATAGTTGGCGTGTGTGTTAGCGGCAGAAGGCGCACCCCGCAAGCACCTCAGCAGGGTTTCAGCACCAGAGACAGTGGCAGGCTGTTACTGTCACTTCAGCACCACAAATCACTGGACAGCTCCTGCACACACCTGTGAGCAGTCATGGCTGCAGCCAATTAACCCTAATTGGTGGTGACACCGAAGAGGCAGATGCAGACGAGAAGGTGACTAAGAGGACATGTCCTCGTCTAATAAACAAGCACTCTCTGCTCCTCTCAGAGGAAACGAAAACGAAACTTGCAAGCAAAGTCTCGTCGGAACTGTACCCAGTGGTGAAGACAAAATTGCTCTTCCTTAGCATACTTCGCCTCCACATGACTTTGATTTGTCTTTTCTCAAGCCCCTTTTTGCAGAGTCCATGCCACTCCCTCTCCTCATTGCATTGCTTAATAATTCTAATCAAGCACCTTCATTTCTGTTGATGTTGATTACCCTTATTCCTGTGTTGGGCCTTCACAGCTGGCCAACAATGAGCCTGCTCATTTCCGAGTGTTTGCATGCGCACAACAGCAATTTGGAAATTAATGAGCGAAGGTGCCGCAATTGGTGCTGAAAATGAAACATGGGCAGATGGAATTGGATGTGACTGTAGAACTGTTCGCTCTGGAATGCTGATGAATATCTCCAGAGAGAGCATATGTTCCAGCTCCTGGCTGGGGCATTCGTTCCCCGCTAATGAACCTAAAGACAGAACTGCTAAGCAACAATTTTCCGCAATACATTTTCCTCGTTCTCATTTCGCGTGGAATGAGGTTTAATGCAAGTAGGGGAGAATTCAGTGATTCATCGGGAGAAGATTAGCAGGCATTTGACAATGTCACATGGATAAAGAGGGCAATTTCTTTTCTAAAAAGTGGATGAAAAAAAGTGTGGAGTGGATGTCACGCACCATTGTCGGCAATGATGAATAGATGTGTACTTATAGGTCTTACCATTCAGTTCACACAACCATTATACTGAGCCTCACTAAATGGCCCTGGTTTCAACAGTATCCTTGACCATGAAAATAGTGTTACAGAGGGTGCGTTCATAGTCTGCATCAGACACGGACTCAGTAGCCTATGGAGATTATCACTTTACCGTTCCTTTTGAAAGTTTAATTAGTTTGTCTGGTGTCCTAGACCTATATTACACACAAAGTGTCTCTGAACATATTGAGAGAACCATTCAAATTTGCACACCCTGAAAAGTCTCCCACCCTGGACTGCACATCTAAGACTGCCTGCTTCAGCCTTCTCTGTCCATCAGCGTTATCCAATTACAGCTTCTCTTAATATATAATGTCTTGCCTATTTAATGGATCATTCAAAAAGTTTACACGATGAGATGTGTAAACTTTTTACACTTTTACACTTTTACACTTCTTATTAAAAAAATGTTTTAAATATCATCAATTGAAATGTTCCTTAGAGAACAAAAATGCTTCTTTCATGGCATAAGTTCATATTTGTAGTCCTAGAGTGTGTCTTAGTATTGTCCTTACTCCCAAAACAGTTTTTCTTGGTTTGATAAAGGTGTGTATGAGCAGGAGATACAAAAAAGGAGAGCAAATAGAGGGTTCCTGAAGACCCGTTTGAGAACCAGTGTTGGTTTCCAGCTTCAAACCTGTAGGCTTTTTGGTTAAACACATTTTAATGATCTCCTCAAACTTACACACCATTTGAGTCCAACATAAGCTTAATGATTAGTTGATTATTTGGAGCAGACGACAAATTAAATTGAGGGGAAAAGTAGGGCTCCAGAGACTATGGCTATTTTTGAGCATCACTCCAAAGAACATTTTTGGTTTATTTATCCTTTAGCGTGCAAGGTCAGCTAAGCAGTCGTATAGAAAGGTCTATTCTTCTGTTTTGCATTAATTTCCTGTGGCACTTAAGCTTGAACTGCTGGCTATGCTGACGTTTTCATTGGCAGCTCAATAACCACAGACCTAAACAGCGGAAATTCATTTTAGTCCAGCGAAGGCCACAGTCCCAACCCAGCATATATCCATCTGACTTCACTAACGACCTCATCTTCCTACAATAAATGGAACCTAATTAGTGAGATCTGTGTGTTCGAAGAGGTTAGAACGAATACCTGTATTTGCCGGAGGCTTCCATTTGAGTATCACTGCCTTCATTTCTTGGATGCAAAAGCTCACAGACAGTACCTTTATGTGAAGGAACGCTTTTCACACAATTTTTTCACATCTTACATTTGACTGTGTCTGCAAATTTACCCTTGAACAACAGCACCTTTCTATATTGGGTTCACTTCAGAGCTGCAGCTCTTTACCTATTTGCTTATTTTCCACCAGGGATGGTGGGAGGGACCAGACAGAGGCCCAAGTAGTGACTGGCTGTGTTGCAGCTGCTTACATCACCCTCCTAGATGGATGAATGGAAGAATCTTAATGGCGTCACAGGACAGGACAATGAAGCTCCACCTGGCTATAGGCACACACAAGTACATTTTAGGGTCTAAAAAAAACATTCCTCTACAGTGCACCATGAATGCTGCTTTATAAGACGAGAAAAAAAAATCAATATTAAGATATTTCTTACATTTCAGTATGCCATGAGCCTCAAGTTGCTTGATTCATTGAAAGGGATCCCCCTCGGTGAGAACAGCACATGTACAGTTTAGCACAAAAATGTCAGGGTCACTTTGCTATGGATTAAAGCCTAAATGGGCTTTCAGGAAAAGGCTTGTCGACCTGGCTCTATATTGGATTCCTATGACTGCTGTCTGAAGCCTCTATTCATGTTTAAAAGAGGCAGCCCAGCCTAGACATTATGCTTATTTCTCACATCTCTGAAATTTCTCCCCAGACGCTAACTTTTAAAGGCCAAGAAGACCTTCTGCATTTTGTCCCCATTTAGGTTTCGTTTGGTGGGAAATTGAACAATTTCTTCAGCGCTTTCATAAAATTGTTTGGCCCGAGCTCAGCTATCCTTTTTCCTCCTTCTAAATGGATGGCTCTGTCTGTCATGTCTGTTGCACTGTGTGTGTGTGTGTGTGCGTGTGTTTTGCAGTGGAGAGGACATGTTGTGTACCAGTGAGACGAGGCGATTGCCAGGGTGATGGGCAGAGCCCACGCTAGACCTGCCAAAGTAACATGTCTGCAGAGACACGCTGTCACCAAAGTGGCTAGCTCTCACTTGAAAGCCTTTTGGTGAATGAAATGATTTTCTTTACCGCCTTAAAAAATATAGACCACCGATTTTTTTGGTACAGGCTCATTACATATTTGCCCTTTCTGTATTCTGCCCAAAAAAGCCTTCCTCTATAGCTGCAGTGGGTAGCTAAAAGCAATATTACCATTTTATCACTCTCAAAAATGAAGATGTCTTTAAGGGTTTTTTGCTTCCCTAAAGGATGTGTGGTATTTCTTTAGGCTATATTCACATTTTAAGCCCCATAGTCGAATTTTCATTTCTGATCTGATCTTTCTACCACACATTTGTGTGGGTATCTGTCTTTAGTATTAAAAATCCTGAAACAATACACATCCAAATCAGTAGCATTTCATAAGTGAACTATTGAATGTCAAATCAAGGATCACTGCCCAATGCCTAGCACAGTCATAAAACTACGGGCTCTGCAACCAAATAGTACACTGTATTGATATTTCACTCTTAAACAAATAGATTTTGAAATAGAAAAGGTTTGCTTGAAAGTGACAATTCTGTCATACGTGAACACACCACAGCACACAGTGTGAACAGCATGAAATTCAACCTCTGCATTTAACCCATTCAC
>JBBPDH010000130.1:17484697-17506960 GCA_037974565.1 Clupeocharax schoutedeni
CATCACCTAAATCTCCACCTCACTCCCAACACACATCACCTAAACCTCCACCTCACTCCCAACACACATCACCTAAACCTCCACCTCACTCCCAATGCACTTCAGCTAAATCTCCACCTCACTCCCAACACACATCACCTAAACATCCACCTCACTCCCAGTTCACACTATCTAAACCTTCACCTCACTCTCAGTTCACACTATCTAAACCCCCACCTCACTCAAAATTTACACTACCTAAACTTACAATATATAAACCCCAAGCACTGTTAGTTACTACTGTTTTCTGAAAATGCAAGTGATGGCGCTTGCATGGTCTAGACAATCTACTCACTTGAACCCCAATGAGAGAGATCCTGTTGACGTTTGAGAATGGGAGATGGTTTATGCATACAAACTCACATTTATAAGCAGAAAATAAAAATTATGTGCATTTAAAGTGAATGTGTGCACTTTGTAAACACTGGACTGGGGTCAGATGAGCTTAACTGGCCCACAGCCATGAGTTTTAACTATTTTCAATGAGCCCAATCTGCCACTGATTTTAAAATGTGTCAATCTGTGACACAGTACACGGAATTCATTGTACACATTCACAGGTGAACATGGAGTAAGGCAGCAGGAATGGTCTAAGACAGTTGTATCAAACACTGGAACATTCACTTTCTCCATTGTCTTCACCCTCATAAATGAGGAAGAACATATTTTTGAATGTTTGTTAAATAGATCAGTTTCTTAAAACACAGAAGGAAACTCGGTGGAAAAGAAGGATGCTCTTATCAGATGACACGGACAGTCTTGGTCCAAAAACATGGTAATTTTTTCCTGTTTGGACAAAAGATACAATTACTCAGAAGTCACTACTGCTTTCTTATGCACATGCTGTGTGTAATCTGTCACATTAAGTCTATAATGTATTACCATCCTTACTTGAACAGCTACTTTTTAAAATAAAAGCCAATTCATCTGAATTGGGTTTCACAATGTACTTGAAGGGGTCATTCTTTAAGCTCACCATATTTACTCCACATAGCATCATAATAAGGCAAAATTCTGCCAAAATGCTCCCCAAAGAGCCTGGGATCAATAACCGGTATAATTCATTCAAATGAAATGAGCAGAGACAAAGAAAACATTTACTAAAAGAATAAATTTTATTTCAGCACTGTAAGTCATTCCCCAACCATACAAACATGACTGCCAACTTCGACTCTCTCTCTCTCTCTCTTTTTTTCTCTCGTTTTCTTTCTCTCTCAGCCTTTTGGCTTTCTTCTCAATGCATTGTGAAATCAGACCACAACAGCAAGACAAATAAAAAAGGTTTCTTTCCAAAACAATCTGGTGCTTTCTTTATACTAAAATGAGAAACTGTTAATAACGATCATAACCATTACAGCAATAATAATAATAATGAAGTTTTACCCTTCACTACACAAGTTCTTTTGGAGACCTTGATGCATGCATCAATGCGTTTGTTTTGATGAATGGATCAGTTTTCCCAAGAACAGACGACAGAATGTGTTGCCTACAAATGGGGGCTGGGTCGAAACTGTTGAAAACATGATGATGGGGCGACATGCTGTAAAAAGCAGTAAGGACAAAATTCAGAGGCCGTTCGTCCAGCAAGAGTCAGGCAGATATCAGTGGGCCATTGTACACAACACATTGCTGTTATCGTAACAGGGTCGAAACCTTACAACACCAGTCGAAGTCACACAGGCGGTCCTGTGGAGTGAAGGGCTACAGAGCTAGGATACAGGGGGAACAGTTTTAAAGCAAGAGTCAGATCTAAGGTCCAGACACGAATCTACAGGAATGCACAGGCAAAAAACTCCTCACAATAGCTTAGGGGTGTGTGTGTGTGAGCCTGTTTACAGTTGTGTGTACAATTAACCTATCCATGACTACTGATGAAGCTACATTTTCAGAAGGACATTACAAGTGCATGGGAGACTGTAAAGGGTGGTACAGCTGAACTGTATCGAAACCTGCGTCCAAGGCTCAACTTCAGAAAAAGGATTTAAAAAAAACAAAACTTTTTTTTTTTTTAATTTTTAGCAATGAAACCGGACGATACACGACTCAGCCACTTTTCACCAGAAAGATGTAACCACCACATTTCCTTCATTCAATATCTGTAAATGGACCCACAATATGTATTCCTATAATCTCAATCTCTTAAATGTAGAAGTATGGGTTCCAGAAACTAAAGAACTGACAAATAGTAAGATAATATGCACTTTGGTTTTTAGTAGCAGAGAGAACACTTCTCTGTTTTGTGCAAGGATGCAATGGTCAAGGTTGAATTGATCAGCTTCTGAATCATCTTGACAGATTAATTGAAGTAAGTGAAAACTCTCCACGATGCTGCCATTTAGACTGATGGCTAAAATTACATCATAATGGTGAAGTGGTCTGAAACAAATCCAATAAAAGGTAAGGAAAATCGCAATCATTACAGTTGAAAAAGATCTAGTTCTGCTAAGCGCATTTTAATACTAACTGTAGCGACGGTCAAAGGAGTAGCACTTGTAATAACATTAAAAAAAAGAAAGGAAATGAAAGAAAAAAAAAAAATTTTCACAATTTCAAACCCAAGAAAGGTTAGGTTAGATTTTTTTTTGTTCACTGATGAAAAACATTTGTTTCCAACTTCTGGCTACGATTACATACAGACTGATTATAAGACTGATTATTATCGTTAATATTACCTTTACTGTTAGTATAACGGGGTAAAGAGACAGCACTGGAGTACGAGCAAGAAAGTCCACAACAGAGCCATGGTAAGAGAAGATGAAAAGAGGCTAGACATGGTGAAACAAGACAGGATGTGGCAGGTGCTTTTGGAACAGTGGGGGAATAAAATAGGATGTTATAGAATTACAGAAAGCAAGCATCTGAACTGTGGGAGTGTATGTTAGTAGCCTATGTTTAACAGCAAAATGGGGATTTCTCAAATCAACCACAGATTGTTGAATACATTACCTATCGCCATATGATTAAATCAGCAAGTTCTATTTTACTATCAATGAATGATTAGGATAAACGGGGAAAAGGCATACGATGAGAACATCGGTTCTAATTCATAAAATCAGAACGCACATCCCTTAAAAAATACTTAACACTGTAAAATATTGTACATTTGGATCTGCTTTTTGTGTATTGAACTTTCCACAAATGTCTGATTAAATGGCAGGAAAGAAAGATGTTAGAAGAGTCAAAAAGAGAATATAAAGTAGTCAGAAAAGAAGCTTTGCCGAGGGTAACTTGGGAACCACGCATCTGAAGTCACTAATTAAGCATTAAAAGTAATCAACTACAACAAAAACAAGACAAAATTCTGGATAATGTGTCACATGTGAAACTGCATTACTGCACATCTCTAACTGATGTCGCTAAAAGAAAACAACTACAAGTATATGTTCATTTCAGGGTCAGACTGAATTTATGCTTGAAATCTTATCCTGGAGACTAAAATTAAGCTAAGTGTGACTTCAATAACTGATATTCTATGACAATAATCTGCATTTAGAGAACTTACTGAAGGTTTATCTATCTTAAAACAAAACAAAAAACTGTTCAGTGATCTATAGTATGAAGCAGAGAAGTGTATGTGTAGGTGTGTGTATGTGTGTTTGTGTAGGCATTACCTCGTGCTTACGGGAGTAGCACTGCTGAACAATTTCATTTCAAATCCAACAACCTCAGGCTGAGGTTCAGGACAATTTCAGGTCATACACATATACGACGGTACTAGTACTCTAGCTGTAACGCTATGCTATAGATTAGTCCTGATTGATCATAGTTCTGTGAAGTACGTCCATTATAACCACACTGTCTTCTTTAAGGAACGCGAACTTGGATACACATCAATTATGAACCTTTATAAAATTAATTTCTATAAATTTTGACATTTATAAGGGGGTACAACTTTAAATAATGGCATTTACCTGTTGGGGGGGGCTCCACAACTGTGGAACATTCTAAAATATACAAACATAAATAGGCCGTCTATCATTATTTGATTTATAGAACTTTCCATAAACATTTTGTGGCACAAGATAGACATTTATCTTTATTCTAATAAAATAAGGTGCATCTTACTGACATGCCTACTCAGACACTGTAACGTAACCTGGACAGTTCAACCCCTAAACATTTACGGATTTCAATGACTGTTTACTGTTGGAAAAAGCTTCTCTCTAGTGTATTATCTGTCCTTCAATGCAAATTGAAGCTCATTCACAACATCCTCAGTATTGTAGGTACAAAGCATGTTCACATAAGAGCCTGGGGAGCATTTCCCATTACCCTTTGTGTCAAAGTGTCAAATCACTGGAAGCCAGCAGAATTGAGAATTTCTTTTCATCTGGGTTTAAGCCCATTTTCCTCAGTAAAAGTGCACAACTTCCACTGGCCGTCACAAAAACAAGACAATACATACAGCGTAATGTCACAAAAGCAAGACAACGTACAGCGTAATGTCACGACAGGTCTGGGGAGGCTTTTCTTTTCTTCCCGCATCACAATAGAAAGGTTCTTGTTAGTTTAGGAATAACTTTTAAACATCTGAGTCCTACCAAATCAAAACAATTTTAGCCATGGTGGGTGAATGCACGTGCAAAAGAATATTCCATGTACATTAGGCACAAAGGGGTTGTAAGCAGAATCTGAGGGGATTTAAATCGCTAAAACTCAGGCTGAGATGAAATATATCTTCATTTCAAGGGACAAGCAACAGTGGAGTGCACTGGAGTTAAGGGGCAACAGAGGCTGTGTGCATTCCCAATCATTGATAAAATCACTCCACTGCATCACTGTGCACTGAGTCTACAGTATATATACAAATAGCTAAGAAATTATGGTAATAGCTAAGAAATTAAATAGTATTATGGTTCCTTCTCCATATGTTTTGTTTTCTCCCTCTTCTCGTTTTTTTATTCTTTATCCTGGTTTGAGGATGAGCCAGTGTGTTTTCTGGTTTTAAAACAAAGTGATGCTTCCTATGCACTCTGTTCTCACATTCAAATCTGTTGGTAATGGTTTCTATTATGCAACATGCAAGATAAACGCATTTAAAGACAGTTACACCATCATCAGAAGTGAAGCAGCTTATTTTTTTAAACATCAAACGCTTGGGCTATTTTGAACAATTTAAGTAGCTACAGAGTGCTGTGCTATAATCCCATCAAACATAAACATAAGTGCTTTATGTTGCAATACAATCAATTTTCGAGAGCAATTTTCTAATTTGGCTTTGGGCTTGCATATCTATCATTTTGGGCATAAGGTGCATTAAAATTAAAAATATATATATTATCTTAGGACAATATTAGTAGCTTTCTCAATGGGATAATTTAGCAGTGCTTTCGGGTCTCAAAAGGGGGAAGGGGTAGTACAAAAAATAAAGATTGTCACAAGACTACATTAGAGAGAAAAAAAAAGCTATTAAAGTGTGAAACTAGCAAAGCAATACCATTCCTGAATGACACCATCTCCACTTCTGCCCTAGCAGGCAGATAGCCATTCTTCATATCACACCTCACTGCACTGTCCTGCCATCTCTCTCTATGCTTGGACTTCATCTGTCACCAAGGACACCTGACCTTATGCTGGAAACCATGGCAGGTTATAGAGATGGCAGGAAATCTGAAGGTCTGAATGTTTGTTCCTCAACTCACACTATGATAAACCATACAACAAAAATCAGGACAGAACCTATTAAAACTGACCCTTATGGTATGCTGTGAAAATAACATGGATTCAAAGGGGAAAACAGTGCTAATGAGATTAAAAATGAATAAAAGATGATGCCCTAATAGTAACACCAACTTGTATTCGCCATTATCCACATAACACTGTTTTCGTGAACTATCCCTTTATCACCAGTTTAGGAAGTGTACTGGTGATCGTCAGTGACGATCCATTAAATTTACACGGGGCCCGGTTCATCTTCATGGGGCAAAAAGGGGTTTCACATATATATGGACACCATCTCAGACTATGACAATTACATTTTCTGACTAGAGAAATATATGAAAATTCGGTACTAGAGCCGTGATTACATGCACAACATGGGGGTGCAAAAACAATCGACTAAATTATCATGAAGGTTTGCATTTGGTTTGGCAGACACATGACGGAGCTAGAGTGTTCTACGAGCACTGCTTTTGTGGCAGACAGAGAACTAAACGCTGGTTCAAACACACTTTGGAAGTATTATTGTGCTAATTATGCTGCTCTTAAATTTGCCAGCTAAGAGTTAACAGAACGTGGGTTAAATCAGAATATACTTTGGGCAGTAAGGGCCTACGGTAGCCATTTTAGGCTATCATACAGATAAAACCAACACTGATGTTCTAAGATGTTCCAAAATAAAACAAATGTTAGAAAGGTGAAAAGACTGAGAGCTTGTCACAATGCTACAACCCTGATGGGGCAGTGAAAAGGCTGAGATCCAGAATCAAAAGATTCAGTGCAAAGTGCAATCGAAGGTTGTGATTTTAACTTTTAGCTCAGTTTCAAATCAGAACCTGCTGTTAAGGTGACATAGACCGCACTCCTTCTCACACTGTCCATCTATAGTTTCCAGCATTTGCAACATCATAAATTATTCTTATGACAACACAAAGTGGCTACTGTGCCCTAATTATCATATTTTGCAAGGAAAAGGCAGTCGAACTTGGATCATTCCCTCTCAACTCAATCATTCTTATTACACTATGGTATGTAATTACTCCTCTTTTTGTAGTGCACCATCTGATGGGCAGTCGTCAAGGCAACAAGGGGCCTCCACCTCCACCTCATCTCCTGATTGGTTGTCTCTGCTGGCTAAGGCACACTGGATTGGCTGTGGTGGCAGGTCAATGGGCAGACCAGTGGCGCTTCCTGAAGAGCTGCCATTCAGCTGCTGGGGCACTCCCCCAGCTCTCTCACCAGTTACAGAGGGCCGTCCCACTGTCTTGGGCTCCTCTGCCAGCTTTGGGGGGCTGGTAGAGGGTGGCGATGAGGAGAGATTCTACAAGGAAGAAAATAAGAAACCAGAACATGGCGAAGACTGAAGAAGTAACTAGTACTTATTTTCAACATCACAATATAATGCGACATTTCATCTGCAACGTAGCCATCTTTATTAGGGTGTCCGGCAATCTAAATGAAACATTGGATTTTTCAATGTGGTACCCCCAAAGGTTGTTACCCTTGTTCTACTATATTGTGAATCTCTGTGAAGCAATTAAACACATTCTTTTACTTATTTAATAAATTAACAGCTGCTGCAATGCATGCTATATAGTTTAAGATGTTTAATGCAAGGTTTGTTCCATATCCACAAAACACATCGCAATTTTAACCTTGATTCAGGTGGTGCAGACAGCCATTCCCTAATTTAGCTATTGCTTATATTGCATTTAACTAGTATGTCATGATTATTGCTTAATAACTACCTATCAACAAACTAAGGCATGCGTCAGCTGTCTAGCAGTGGTAAATAAGCGAGCAGCGAAACTGTTCCATTACAACAGAGTAGAAACAGTATCTACTGCAGGTTGTCTTGAGCCACAGGGCCAAAAGTCAGAAAGTCTCTGCTTGCTGGTGCTGGAGATTCATTATATTTTGGAATTGAGTGTCTATACCCTTCATTAACTTGTTAAGTATTGTTGCTTTAATTCGTTATCAACATTTATCTATGTAGTAATTATACTCAACTGGAAATAGTTAAACTTATGACAAAATGTAATAATCTAGCCGTCTGTGGAGAGCATCCTCACACAGAACATCACATCCTGGTATGGGAATAGCTGTGTTCAGGACTGTAAACCTCTTCAGGAAGTGATCCGTGCAGCAGAACGCTGCTGCAGGACTGTTCTCCCTTCACTACAGGACATTTACATCAGGAGATGTTGGTCCAGAGCACTTCGGACATTGAAGGACTCGTCCCACCCCAGTAACGGACTGTTCCAACTTCTGCAGTCAGGCAGAAGGTTCCGCAACATTAGGGCCAAAACAGAGAGACTCGAGGAGCTTCTATCCTCAGGCCATCCGAGTCCTAACTCAGAACATGCCCCCTTCACCCCTCATAACATTACTATAACAGACTGAAACAGAACCTCATATCATATCCAGTGTCATATTTCAGAAGTCACTGTCATTTCATATCTTATCTGATTTAATATTACATCACATGCTGCTTCACTACAGCTTACATTACACTGTTTATACATTACTCTGGTCACTCTGCTAATTACTCGGTTTATATCACTCTGGTCACTTTTCACTCTGTTTTATATTGCTGTGCTATTATGGCACAATGCACTAACATTCCATTAGCACAATGTACATATTGCTGCGACATTTATTCAGCCTACATATTCACTGAACTGCTGGTGCTCCTCGTTTAAGTTACTTACTTTAGATTTGTGTTTCAGAAAATGTCAGATTTATATGTATATATTTTAAATTTTTTTATTTTACTTACATCTATACTTACATTTAATTGTACTCATTTCTTTATTTTAATTTATTTGGTTTCAGAAAATGTCCAGATTTTAATTTAAAATTTACTTATTGTTTTGATGTTTTCACAGTCCGTATTGAGCGGTTCAGGATACATTTCACTGTGTGTTGTACTTGTATGACTGCATGTGACAAATAATAAAGAATCTTGAACTGTTAACTTTACACACGTTGAGCAACCTTTAAATGTGCGTTAAAAATTCTAAAGGAATTACTGTGAGGTCCTGTCAAGACATAAATTAAGTTATTTTTTGACGGACACCCTAAGCTGTATAGATTATCTTTTTCCTGTTACTTTGTAAATGTTGAGTTCAAAAACCTAAAGCTTTTTATCTGTAGCTACGTATATTAATATATAAGCGTAGGAATTTGAAATTAAATCTGTTAATTTATTTGACAATGCAAACTAGTCCATTAGAAGGGCTAAAATGCAGAATTCATGCAAAAGAGAAAATCATTACAAAATTGTATATATGGCTTTTACCGGTGTTCGATTGGTGGTCATTTTCTTCGCTCCCCTTCCTTTTGGCATTACTTCTTTGCCCCTACTGAAACAGAGACAACATTAATTCCAAGGGTTTACATATATTTTTAAACAGAATGACTAATATATACAGTAATCCTAAAGCTGCATTAAGCACCGGCATTCAACTCCATCTAGAAAGCAGACTTACCCTTTCCCTCCTCCCACTGATACCACCTGCATGTTAAACCCTCCTCTGCCACGAATTGGTTTGTTCCCAGCCCACTGACCCACAACCATACCAGCAATCTCCAGCTTTCCACCTTGAGGAGGTATAGACTGGATACCTAAAAGTTAAAATAGATACATTATTAATAATACATCATACAACCCAGTGTACAACGCATGCTGTTATAGTTCTTAAAAATATTTTCTTTACGAATAGTGTCTGAAGGTATGTAATATCTATTCTCAAAGTGCATACTTTGAGAGAGCATACTTTACTGCATCTAGATTACAAAACATTCCAGAGGTGAGCAGCAAAAACAATACTGAAAGGTGCAACAATGCAGAGGTAATGCAACACAAATTCCAGCATTGCTAGCTTTTTTATTTAATGAAGTTCAAACTGGTTTGAACTGGCTGAGTAAAATAGCATTAAACTAATGTGGATAACAGGTCAATGTGTCAAAGGGTTTGAAAAACGGTGGAGGAATCTGACCTGGGAAAGCTCTTGGCCGGTGCTGGTGGTGAGGAGGAGGCATGGAGCCCAGTGGCCGTGGTGGGTACAGAGGGTGCATAGGGTAGAACGGTGGCACCATAGCAGGAGGCAGGAACGCTGGGGGTGGCATAGGTGGGGGTGGGGGAGGGGGCCGTGAGAGGTTGATGCCCTCTAGAATGGCCTGTCGCATCTTCTCTACACGAGACACAAGTTCCTCCTGCCAGAAAAGAGGGAGTTCAGGAGAAAGTTTTCATCATGTTATTAAAAAAGCCAAAAGAGCTAGCCCCTGATTATAGGACTACATCACTAGGATTTTATAGGTTAAAAAAAGAGTTTAATAATTTAAGACTTAAAAGACCTGGCCTTCACACATGTCCAGCAGGGAAGCTCTGTCTCTGGTAGCCTTGGCCAATTTGCTTTGAAATAGTTTCCCATCAAAAAAGCCCCAAGGGCAGCAGTGGTCCCAGGGTAGTGGCTGCCCACATACATCATTCACAAAAAGGGCAGTGTCCACACCACTCATGAACAGAGACGCCAGCTGAACCCCACGGTTATCCACTTTCTCTACCTAATAACATCACCACAATGAAAAAAAAAAAAGACAAATAAGACACTGGAATAAACAGTTTGCTGCTAAACAATCTAATAAAATACAAAAAGCAGTTCGTATTTTAGGTCACATACTTTGAGTTCCTGGAGTTGATCAGGCTCATAGAGCTGGTTAGACACAGCTTGGGCCAAAAAGGCATCAAGCTCGTGGCGCTGAAGAATGCGGCCTCCTGGCCACTGCATCATATACCTGCATGCAAATACAAACCATGAAGCAAACCTACAAACCTATTCGCTATTATTACCCTTAAAAAGAATTTTATGAAAACACAGTTTTGCAGTTATATTGCAAATGAGCAGTGGTACTGAATGAAACAGTACAAACACATTTCTGCTACTAAGCTCTACATTGCTCCAGTGATCCACCAGTAGTGCTCCTTGATCCACTAGTAATGTGGGTACCTGAGAACACAGCACATGAGCAGAAGGTGGGATGGCACGCAGGCAGGGTTGAGCAGAGCAGGGCAGTCTGAGCGCATGCAGGCCAGGAATGCTCGGGTGCGGCGGCTGCGGTCTTCTGAAGCGCGGCCCAGCCACAGACGCCTCAAATTGGGACAGGTCCACTCCCGGAAACAAAGCGGAGGAACTAGCTCTGGGGTCAGAGCTGACTTGGCCTTGCTGGCACACCACTCTTTAACTATCACTGGAGGCACTGTGGAGTAAGGAAAAAATAGCTTACTCATTTGTCCACAACTGAATCATGTAAACTCATACTTCGCCTCGCCTTGCACTTAAGTCTGTTATCAGCAAACATGACTGGCTACATGTAACAACGTATAACTGGATTTAAAAAAATCTTGTGTTAAGCACTTTCACGAGCAATCGATCTGGTGAAAAACGTGGTTATGTATTCATTTTTACATTCAAAACACTTCCTTGCCAGAGGCGTCACTCAAAATAAGATTTCGAATATTGGAGAAGAGGAAGTATGCTATGAGTGAGATACTTTATTGGGGTCGATATAGGCTTTTAATATCAGATACATTTATACAGTTTTTCAGACTTATAGAATTCTCTGTGCCCTTTTATCAGAATATGTATTTTTTTAAAATTCTCACCAAGTTGGATTTGTGTAAACATGCAACACACAGACACCAGTAAGCAGTAAGGTGAAAGCATACAGCTACTACCATGATGATTGTTCAAGGGGACATATTATGCAAAAGCCACTTGGGTTATACAAAACATGCTCAAGAAGTTCTATTACACCAATCAGTGTCCACTCATCCCAAGTGTAATCAATTGGTGTTCAATGGGGAAAGAGTCCCATCAATACCATCATTTCCACAAGCATGCTCATAAAAATAGTTTAACAATTTCAGATTTATTCCAAATCAACAGCAAAATTCCAATATTAAGGTATTATAGCATCTTAGAGTGAAATCCACTCACTGTGTGACTGAGAAGGTTCCCCCGAATTAATCAGTTTATATTCTTAAAACAATATCTGTACACAAAAAAATATAGCCCTGTACATTTGGTACGTCACATTGTGACACCTGTGTCATGAAGTTGCTTCCAATACTCTTACTATTAGCTACATATGCCTCGCAGCCATAATGTAAAAGTACAGTAGCAAACAATTTACAGTAGTAGCAAACAGTAGCAATTTCCTCCGGGATAAATATAGTATATAAAATAAAAATAAATAAACATTTTGACTGACAAACCATATCAAGAATAAAACTCCGCACATTTTATTCATGTTCGCCAAACAATTTCCTTAAATTTACAAAATCTTACTCCAGATGAACTTGAGCATCCAAGACATTTTCAGTTTTCTTTTAGTTTAAGCACTGAAGTTACAAGCAACTTTGAAAAGCCCCATTGGTTTGGCTTGATGATCGTTTGTTTGCAGAGGGCAGCAGGTCAATAAAAACAATTAGATGATGTGTAGGTCTGCCTTAATGTGCAAAGCTTTTTTTCCACTGAAAGACAAATAAATCTCAGCAAACTGCAACAAGCCACATACAGCTCTTTATCAGGGTGGTATGGACACATGGATGTGGCTTAGGACACACTATGACTTACTGGGACATATGAACATAGCTTCGCAGCTACAGGCAGTCAGACACTGGGGCTGGTGCTCACAGAGCAGTCATAAAGGATGATCTTGGATTAGATTTATCTGTATTTTCAAAGATCACTTCTGTTTTCAATTGGGTCATGTTTAGTGAAAACAGAACCTGTTGACTAAAACAGGAGCCCACAGTTGCCTTTACAGTGCGACAGTTTTAAACTGACCGTATACATCTAAGCCAGAGTCCTGCACCGGGTCGTGTACCCGTAGATATTTGCTGAAACGAGTGGATTTTAGCGTTCTGGAATTTTACAGGCGGGTATCCAGGTGGGTAATTAATTACATACGGTTGGGTAACAGGTCAATAAAAACAGTATTGTAACCTGCGAAAATATCTACTTATTAGACAATCATGTGTGTTCAGATCGTTCCAATTGGAGAGACTTTTCTTTCGATTTTTGATCCAAGAACACAGGACGCAACTCAAACCTGGGATTGTGAAGGATATTGTGGCAAGCGTGAGAGAGATAAATGTTCCCCAAAACCAGCCACTTACTCCACATGCAAAGCCTCCTGGGAGGCCAATCCTGCCGTGCGCTTTTAATTTGTGTGTAATTTATCACGGGTGAACAGGCAGGTGTGGTGCTGTACTGTAAGGGTGCGGGCGGGTTGAGGTCTTCAAAAGTAGACCCGTGCAGGTCTCTGATCTGAGGTAAATGGAATACAGTAATCCCCCAGATTTACACAGGAGTGGGGAATTCAGTCACATGCTGATTTATTTTGGAGTACCAAACTTTTTTTGTGGCAATAAATATGTTTTCCAGGAGACCTTTCCAACATGCCCTCATTTGTATTTTTAGCCTGAGTAGATCAGGTTTTATTCTCAGAAAACCGTTCACCTTGCCACAATGTCCCAAAACTTTTGTCCTGCAACCTTCCCAGTTGCATATCTCGCCAGGGAATTTAAATTCGAATGCGGTTCTAAAATTACATTAACGTGTTCTGGGAGCATATTTAGGGTTAATTATTTATAAAAATAGGCTTTTAAAAAAAAACAAAAAAAAAAACAAATACAACTTGGTTTTTCACTATACGTAGGTTATTTCCCCAAACTATTCCTTTAACCTTCATTTCCATGCTCTCTCCCACACTTACCCTCTACTGGAGCGCGCTTGCGCATGGCCAGCCTCTCCAGTCTCCTCTGGGTTTCGGCCAAGCTGAACAGCACCCCGTAGGCATACTGCCGGGCTGAACGGAACAGTAGAGAGGCAGGAGGCAGGTCAGGGTTGCACTCATCCTCTATACACACTGGCATTTTCATCTCCCCCTGTAGAAAATGACAAGGAAAGCAGCAGGGACAGCAGTTAAGGAGGGGGAAAAAATTCAGACTGCAATGCCTTTTCAGCATATCTGGAGGAGGGATAGTTATTGAGGACAACCAAGTAGGTTTTATTCATTGTATTTGTTTTACCACATTTCAGCATATACTGTGTATTCTCAGCATTAGATATTTACATATTAAACCAAGATTAACAGTAACTACGGAAAGACAATGTCTTCACTTTTGTATTGTAATTCTAATAACAATGTCCTAAACGGCAATAGGAATAATTTAACATTTTTGGATTGACTTGTGAGAAATGTGTAACACCTTACACAGATTTCCACCAAATTGTTATTTCAACTCATGGAGCACTAATGCTCATCAGGTTTCATCAGCAGTGAGACTTAGATAATAAAATTACCTGGTTTAAATAAAAAAAAAATTTTTTTTAAAAAAACCAAAAATAAAACTGCTTACTTTAAGCGAAACAAAACCTTTTGCAAAATTATGAATCACTGAAATTTAAGTCAACATAAAGCTTAAAAAGGCTCGTCACTAACTGCTGAAAAAGTTGTTTGTCTCATTTATTAATTTTTTCTCATAACACCCAGAGTTTAGTAAACTGCAGTTACAGTCAAACCGTCTAGGATTTCATACACATAAAAAAAAATTATATCTAATACCTCCCCAATGAAAACTGCCACTTGCAAGCCATTGTTGGAAAATAAACTTAACTAAACTGCTAACCCACAAAAATGATCCCGTTTGGATCACACACAAAACATTTCTCCCCACCCAGCTAAAAGAAAAGAAAGGTGAAATTCCGGTCTGACCACACCTTTTCATTTCTATTCAGTATGTTCAGGAGGGAGAAAAAGGGACACAGAATTGTGTCAAAAGTGGTGTCTGACAATGCAGTTCATAATGGAAAAGTGTAATACGAGTGTTTTTACCTTAGTAAGGATATGGTAGATTTGTGGGTACATGAGTCCTCTCCTATGTCTGTGCTCCGCCACTCTAAGCACCTCTGCACTGACCTGCGGCAGGGGTGGGGTTGTGATGTCCATGTGGCTACGTGTTGCCATGGACAGCAGCGAAGGAATAGATGGCCCACTCCCGTTACCCTGGTGACTGTCCCCGGAGGCACCTCCTCCACGGCCACAGGGGTCTTCCCATCTAGAGGACTTGTCAGCCAAATGACTGAAAAAAAAATTAACCAGCTGAGCACACTCAAATCACAGGCTATTACAAAAGCCCAACACACTTGTATTATTGACTGCAAGCATGTAAATTGGACTTATCAGCTCCTCACATCTTACAAAGTAAAATTCACATCCATGGTATATACAGACAGGACTGCAACAAAGCCTTGGACAGGAATACTTAGAAAGACTTTAAGTCATAAAGTTTAATGAAAGTTAATAAATGAATTAGTTTCCTTTTGATTCCCCTTTGGACCCCTGATTTATTGGGGTCTTAATTATGCAGAATTAATAAAAACCCAAAGGGTTAAACTAGGGGTGGGCAATACGATATGAGATCGTGAAGACAATCTGCCAAAGCAGAGAGGTCGTAGTATCGTCTAAATATACTACATTCCATCTATCTATTGCGGTTCTAAACTCTTCCTAATTTGTTTTCCCTCAGCCAAATCTGAATATTTGCTAGTCCTTATAGAAACAGCGCTCAAACAATATTTCAGTAACTAACAAAATAGTAAAAAAAATCAAAATGGTGATTTAACTGTAAAAATTGTGATATTATATTTTTGCCATATCATCCCCCCATAGGTTAATCATACTAGCACCAGTTTTTGTATATGCCGAGACATCAGGCACCGATAGGCCAATGTGGACTGTTACTACCATGTTCAAATCATCCTGTATGACCCTAAGCTTCATTTCATTTGTGTCTGTGAAGTCAATCTGACGCTGACTTTCAATGGACCAGCCACTGTGATCTAAAGAGCTACATGGGTAGTTCAGAAAAGTATATGTAACTAAAAAATCCTGCTTAGAGAGGCTACTCTAAATGAAAAATTAAGCAGAATATCTGACAGGTTGCTTTGCGATGACACCCACATGCACAAGCACCGAGTTAGGAAAGTGACAAAGAAATAAACAGTGAATAATAAAAACTTCCCACAACAGAATATTTATTTTCAAATATCATTCACATATTAAAAACTCAAATAACAAGTGGACAGGAAATATCCTAACATTACTTTGGGAGGTAATGGGAAACTAAGAGTTTGACACAGTTTCTGACACCTCCTAGTGGTGTTACCTTTAAGATATTTTTAGCGTAGCTCTGCTAAGAATAGAGTGGAGGAGAATTAAGTCATGTGAAAGGGAGAAAATGGTGCAGAGAGGTGTTCAGAACTCACTTAGTGCTGGTGTCATTTTGCTCCTCCCCATCTGAGGAAGAAGATGGTGAAGGGGATGGGCCCGAGGGAGCTGCTGCGTGGTGATTGGGCAGTCGGTTGCCACCTTGAGTGGAATCATAAGGAGCAGACCATTCAGCAAAGCCCATTTTCCCAACAAGAGAATCATTGCAGTCCTGCAGTGCTGGAGGTGGGTTTGGGAATAGAAGGGGAGGACCGGAGGCTGGGCCAGGTCCATAGGGCCCACCTGGATAAGGCACCTTAACACCTGATACCTGGGGTGGACCAAACTAATGGAAATAACACAATGTTTTAGCTGGAGCAAAAAAAAAACATTTCTGGAAATGACAAAACTTGAGATAGTCAACAATAAAGTTAAAGGTACCTGGGCTTTTCCAGTCTGCACTGCCCCTATGTGGCCTGGAGGTCCGCCAAACTGACCTGGCCCAAAACCTGGAACTGTGAACAAAGCCAAATAGAGATTATTTCATCATGAAAGCAAAAAAGTTAATTAAGCATGCAAATGACGATCACAGAACATTTTGATCACAATGATCACTAAAAATACACACCCATGGCTTTTACTTACAGAGGTAAGGAGAAGGTCCCATTGAAAGAGGTCTTGGTTTACTGGCCGCTGAAAAATACTCCACTGCTTTCTTAAACCTTTCAATTTTATCTTCAGTTCGAGACTGAGCAAACAGAACGACAATTTAGTGTAATTTTGCCATTTCTTGATGGAAGCAGCATGTAAATGTTAACACTACTGATAAAATGAGAGTAGAGGAAGTTAAGACTCTCACTTTACCTGAGACTGTTTAAATACATCCCTGGCCACAGCATCCAGGTTCCCAAGGTCTTTGATGGATGCAACATACTCTGACACAGCCTTAATCACAACCTCACAAGGAGGAAGGACTAACTGATGAGCCCTTACCTAAAATGATCAGAAAAATAAGAGTAAAACAGATCAACATTATAAGATATAATATTAAGAAGAGCAATGCGTATTATTTAGACTTTAGAACAAAAAGGTGGTTTAATTTAGTCATTTTTCAGATCAAAAAACATACCTTGAGGGAGGCAAGAGGGTGTTCTGGACCCAAGAGACTCCAATGAAAGGCAGCCAGGTCTTCATCTGGCAGAATGTGGTTCCCTACAAAAAAAAATATCATGATTTAATTTATATTAAGTTAAAACAAAGGGACACATTTCAGTCCTAAGCATTTCTAGCTTTTGGTAAATGACTTACCAAGCAGGGCAGCAAAGATGGGCAGGTGCTGGGTTTTGAGACCCAACTGGCGAGCAGCCTCAGACAGCAGGTACTGATGAGTGGTCAGATTCTTGCCGTTCCAGGACAGCTTGAGAGCATGGGAGCTGAAATAGGCTGGGACATTGCATAGAGCGAACTCTGAGTCCTGTGCAATCAGGCCCTGAAAACCGTAGTCTCTGTACAGGGATAGCACCTCCTGGTGATGGTCCTCAAGTGTCTGTACCACCTACAGCAGAGTGAGGAAGGCAAGCTTTAGTCCAGCATTTCAGTAAAATACTTTTTCTGCCTGCGACATCATTACCCAACAGCACCGCACTCCATTCAAATTCAACATTATTTGTAACAGACAATGAAAGTGTTGTTTATATACTCTTTGTAAACTACATACACTATTAAACCAATGTACTAATTACAAATAAACAGAAATATCTGAATAAGTAACATTCTTACATGACTACAATGAACTGTGCATCATGTGCCATGGTCATGCGCCAAATAGCAGATCTTCATTTAAGCACAAACATCCTTTTCATAAGAAACCATGCTCATTTCTTTATCCTATATTACAATTTGTCCTCCGCATCCTTAGTATATGTTCCATGTACATGGCTTCCTCCAATATTATGATCAGGTTACTGTAATAAGCGACTCTCAATATGCCGTTCTTTGCCCCCCAAAGCTGTGTATACAGACAATTTGTGAACTTCTGTGACGATAAACAGCACATGAAACCGATCTAGCTTGTTACCCAAGTGTCCTTATGAACTTGCATACGGCTTCCTCTAATACGAAGATATGTGCTCATCATCCTTTTCTAATTTCAAAACACTACAGAGCGCAAAGGTACAGAGAGGATCTTTGATTATGGCAACAATATCTGCAATCAGAAGACCTAGGGTTCAGACCCCAGGACTGCTTGTGGCACCACTTGAGCAAGATACTGGCCCCACACCCGGCACATCTTCATTGGTGGCAGCCCACTTCTTCACTTGGTGAATGGGTTAAATGCAGAGAATGAAATTCACCCTTTTCACACTGTGTCCTGTGCTATGGGGTAGGGCTAGGGCGATTTGGCCTAAAATCAAAATCTCGATTAATTGAACATTTTAACTTGATTACGATTAAAGAACGATTGTTTTAATTATTTATTTAGCCCTCATAGTTCACTGACAAATTGCTGTGTTTAAGCTCTCCATGCTCGACATGTCAGTGGAATAACGTAACATAACGAAGCAGGGTCACGTGACTCCACACGCGGTATTGTTTTTAAAGGGAAAGTAATCGAAATAATCGACCTGGAAATTTTTGATCGATTATAGGTTCTGAATTTTGATTACTTTTCGATTAATCGCCCAGTCCTACTATGGGGTGTTCATGCATGACTATAAGGGGCCACTTTACTCTCACCATCCTTTTTCATCATACTATGTGCATATATAAAACAGGTTACTGTAATAAGATACTCTGTTATGTGCATACAGACAACTTGTTGATTTATGTGATGATAAACAGCATATGAAACCTTAAAAAAAAAAAAACACTTTTACCCTGTTATGTGCCAACATGATCTCGTACAAGGCTTCAAGTAACATTAAGATACGTACTTTACATCCTTTTGCAACTATGAATTAAATGAGAACTACTTAATTACTTCATGCCATATTAGGATTTGTCCTCAGCATCCTTAGGATATATTCTACCAATAAAGTATACATTTTGTAATCTTGAAATAGAACTAGTTAATTACTTCAACGACACAGGCACCGCAAGTAAAGAAACCTTGGTTATGGTAACAGAAATTTACAGCAACTATGCTGTTGTGTGCCATCGAAAGATGTGCATACAGGCAAATTGTTGATATCTGATGACAAATAGCACAAGAAAGCTTTTAAAAAGTGCTTTTCTATCCTGCTACCCAACTGTCCAAAATAAACAATGCTTCATCCAATATTAAGATATGTACTCAATAGCCTTTTTTAATTAGGAAAATATGGCAGAGTACAAGTTAATTACATATTGTCATATTAACATCTGTCTTCAGCAACATGACTATCAATACGTAATGTTTTTCTAATTATGAAATATAGGGAACTAGTTAATTACTTTAATTTCCCAGGCACAGATGCACACAGAAATCCTTATTATGCTAACCATATAATTTACTTTCAGCATCCTTCTCTAATGTATTATATCCATATAGAGAACTCGCAGGTACAATATGGAATAAATATAAATAATATCGACATGCTGTTGTGTGCAATCCAAAGGTGTGCATACAGACAACTTGTTGATTTCTGATAAACAGCACATGAAAACTTCCTGGAAAAATCCTTTCTCTACCATATTCCCTAAGTGTCCACATGATTTCTCCGGCTGAGAGGAGTTTTTTGCAGCAATCCACTCACCCTCACGCGGAAGCGGAACATGGCGAGGCGGACACAGTGGCTCAGGCAGGCGGGCGGCAGGAACCATGCCCGCGGGGGCGGCGTGGCCTTGCTGCCGACGTGGTTGACGATTAGTTGGGCGGTCTGCCTCTGCCCCTGCGCCCGCCGCGCCCACTCGGGCCAGCGCTCCTTGCCTAGCGTGCCGTTGAACACGACGACCAGCTCCAGGCCGCCTTGATACAGGCAGGCCTGAGACAGGGCCGCCAGGTAGCCGAGCATGGCGTTCCACTCACCGCCACACACCCAGTCAGTCTGGTACCCCCCGTAGAGCCGCTGGAGGCCCGAGTCCGCGTCCACCAGGATCCGCGCGGGAGGCGGCGGCGGTGGGGGCAACGAGCCAGGGTGATGGGGATGGGGTTGGTGGTGTGGAGGATGGGGGTGGTGGTGTGGAGGCTGTCGGCCTGCTGTTCTGGCGAGCTTCAGGAGGTCCACAGGAACCGCCGCCCCGGGGCAACGCTTCTCCAAATACTCCTGAAAGCCCTGCACTCCCATTCTGTCCCGTTTAAGTCTCAAAAATAATAAAAATAAAAAACAACGTGGTTGGTACTTGTGCTAGACTTCTAAGTTACTGGTGCCCAAAATCAGCCTGTAACTAAAGTGTAACGTGAACTAACCAAATCAAGCCCGTGTTACTGTAAATCTGTGGGTGTGTGGTTGGTGGGTAAAGTTATATTTTGTGTTTGGTCGTGCAACAGTATGCAGCCATTCTCTGTGTTTTGGTAGGATGCCAACTATATAATGTCCCAAACTACAGAAGATTAGGATTAATTATAACATAGTTCAGAGGGAAACTGACGTTTACGCGGGGTTGCGACGGGAACGATGTCGACGACGTTTGTGAGAAAGAAATGTGCAGAAAATATGATAATCCTACATGCTAGCAAAGTGGCTTCACGTTACGACTACGACTGCTGGTCGGTGTTAGCATAGTGTCAGAACGCTGCGCGGCCGTCAGGACGGGATTTTGTAATGATGACTAAAATATTTGATGCTAGAGAAATTTAAGATACTGCCCTGAGGCTAAGAGACTGAGCTAAGCCCCGGAGCCCGTAGCCAGAGCCCCGTGTGACTGTCTGACTAACTGACTGACGACTCTAAAACTAGTCCAGACGACCAGCAGACAGGGGCGAGTCCAGGATGAAATGGACGATAGAAACCCAACAAAAACAAAACAAATAACCAAATAAAAACCAAAGTAAAATAACTAAAATAAAAACAAAAAAACGAACCCCCCGAAACGTAAGCTCCCTCGCTCCCTGGCTCACTCACGGCTTCATACTGAGGAGAGGAACATACTTTCAAACGACATCGGCCATCTTGCGACTTCCCCGCGGCCCAGCAGACAGTGGGAGGGAATCAGGAGGAGGCTAGGAGGAGACAAACACGATGGGAAAATGGGAGATGTAGTTTTACGTTCCCATAGTTCGATATAAAAAGGCCCTTTATTGGACTACAATTACCGACGTCATGACGACTGACCTCCCCACGCCAAGGCAAAACCAAAAGGATCTCTTCATTCAAAACGAAAAAAAGGAAATAAGAAGTGCTAAGCTATAAAAAAATCTAAATCACATAATTGTGTGTATTTTTCGCTGTTTATTCCGAATAAAATTCAAAATAAAGCATATTTATGAAGCGTTAAAGAAACGTAAACAGCCTCGTCCTTTCGGTAGTTCAGGGCAACAAGTGCACAATTCACAGAATAATAACAGACAAAATATCATTACATTTACTTATTTAGGTCAAGTTGCTGCACATTGGGAAATAAAACTATCCATTTAGTGACAGTGGGAATTATGTCTTTATTTCTCTTCGACCTGGTTTCAACCTATATACACTATATAGACAAAAGTATTGGGACACCTCTTTTAAATATTGAATTTAGATGGCCCCTTGCTTCCAGTAAAGGTCAGTCTTAATGCTTCCGCACGCCAAGATATTTTGGAAGAACTTTTTCTATTCCAGCATGACTGTGCCCCAGTGCATTGCGTGGTAATACTCTACTGGGTAAAACTGCCTGTGGAACTGATAACCACAAAGTTACAGTTAAGCAAGACACGTAACCCTGTTGCTACAAGGGGGCTGTCCCTGTAACTTATGGTTGTCAGTCGCATTGGAACGGCGCCTGACAAATGCCACTTTTTCTTACCTTACCATAAAAACATAGTTGGATTAGTTCGGTGTGGAAGAACTTGACTGGCCCGCAACCTGACCTTAACCCCAACCAAGACATTTAGGATGAACTTGAACGGAGATCGCGAGTCAGGCCTTCTTGTTCCGCATTGCCTCATAAATGCTCTACAGAATGAATGGGCACAAATTCCCACATAAGCGCCAAAATCTCGTGTAAAACCAATAAAACAATAAAGATGACTGGAAGCTATTTTAGCCTCAAAGGTGGGGACCAACTACATATTAAAGTATATGGATTTGAATTAGAGGTGAGCGATTCACGACTCATCCGGGTTAATCACCCGGATCCATTAAATGACTCACGAATCACGAATCCGAG
>JBBPDH010000130.1:17532491-17549331 GCA_037974565.1 Clupeocharax schoutedeni
TCATCACAAACACTGTACCTGCAGGAGACACTACACACAGATCTGAGATCAGCATGAAAAACACTACAGAACCCACATAAACTGATCTCTGATGATTTTGACCTGCTGACCTGTGTTATATTTGGCTTCTTTTTTGTCACACAACACACACACACACACACACACACATAGACGCTGGGATTTATCAGCTTGGTATTTGCCACGTATTTTCTTTGCCAGTAATGAAGTTAACGTTGCATTTCTGCACTTCTTGGAAATTTCAGTTTTGCATGTGCCAGTATGTTTGAAAACTTGAATTGTTTGTCCTTTATCTCTTCGGTCCGCACAGTCACTCATCCCTTCTTCTGATTAACAGCAGCGGGGCCGTAAATAGGGGAGAGCGAGGGGGAGAGCATGCTGATTATGCAGGTATGTGATCTGTTTGTTTAGAGCAATTTTATAATGGCCCTAATGATTAAAGTGCACTGAAGTGCAAAACTGAATTGTGTTCATAAACGAAAGGTTTATTTGATGAATTAGCCATGCATGCTTCCATACTTCATATTCAACACTCGACTGCTGTGTTTCAGCCATGAGGAAATGTGCTTACACATTCATACTCTTAAGACTTGCATGCTCACATTATGAGGAATGTGGGCCCTGAACCTGCATTGATCGCGCCTGCTTTTGCTCTTAAATTTTGTTAACATAAATCTTGAGCCGTGAAAGAGCTTCTATGACCATTAGATGCACGAGCACGACTGTAGATTGATAATGGAAAGGAATAGGTCCAGCTGGAACGTGACATTAAAATCAAGTCTGTCTATTTGCCCAAAGAAGGATCTTTCCTTCACATTGAATTGTAGCATCAAATTATGATGGAGGGAAATCTGCAAGGAGAGAAAAGTAGTTTTTCAGCTTGCTCTCTGGGTTTATGAGTTATAATTAATATGTAAAACATAGACATGTCGCCGCTGACATTTGTTTTGGCTATGTATCAGATAGATCAGTGTCTCCAGTATACTGACGGGCACGGACCCTGCGCCAATGTAATGATAGCGGATCCAACAACACAAAGCAACCCATTACTGCCACACATTGTTCTTCTGTTTATCTCAGAACTGATATCATCATCATTAGCATCTCTAAGGGTCAGAAATAACATGATTATGGTCTATCAGACACTCATTGATATTAATAGTTCACTACTATTTCATTTGTCGGTGTTTATGAGGTTACAAGTTCATCGGCCAAATATGACTTTGGCAAGGTTTGTTGTTTGGAGGATACAGTGTGCTGGGGGGCTTTGACCACCTCAGCCAGCGCAAGGGGTGTGAGAGAGCGGCAGTGTAAGAGATTTCATTCACTGCAGCAACCTGCTGACACCATGTGGAAACTCAGGGTAGTTACAAGTGTGTAACTCCCCTGAGTGTGTAACTACCCTGGAGCAACTTAAGGTTAAGGGTCTTGCTCAGGGACCCAGTGGTGGTGTGCTGAAGGTAGGATTTGAACCCACAACCTCTTGATCTGGAGGCAAGTGACCTACCCACTGAGCAACCTCCACCCCCATATAGACTCACAAGTCTACGGCAGGTATTGTCAGTGGCTCTAAAACTCAAGATAGCAGCATTCATCATAAAGATCATTTTTTCTGCCAATTGTAGAGAACCTGTGGAACCTGTGGAACCTGTGCACACCCGGATATAGCTGTCTGGCCCATCTTCCATTCAGTCATTCTATTCATTTATTTATTCCCCTCACATACCATCTTTACTAAAAAACAACTGCTTGGCAAATCCTGTAAAAGGAAACACTTTAGGACTGCAGAAAATGGAAAACGATGAAATGCGCTGAGTAGTGGTGACAAATACCAAACATACCACTGCAACTAAAAGGCACCACGCTGAGTTCATTCAACTCTACAGAGTAGGGTACAAACTGATTAAAAAAAACAAACCCATAAACAGATGCTATGTACTAAATGTACCAAGGTATCCCAGCTTTCCTGCTATGGTCCATCGATGCATTAACAGCATTAACGTCTATTCATTTTCAAAATATGACTCTTTGAATTGTGTGAACAGGCCTTTAGCTTTTCATATTCATTTTTTTAAAAGAGGCGCCACTGTTTTTCTGTCTTGCTCACAAGTCCCAGAAACGCTGAATATTGCAACACATATATACAAAGCACTTTTGTGTTGGAATATCTTACATAGATATCAGACATGGACACGACAGAATGAAGAGATGAGACAGTTTAGAGAAACTACAGTGATTGTTTTATTCCTTGAGATGGCATATAAATTAGTGACAAACTCTAAACCAGTTGAATACACCGAGTAGATCAGGGACCACCCTTCCTTTCCAGTTACATCAACTTCTCCCTTCCCCATGATCTGGGGTTTGAAGGGAAACGCATCATTATCAGGAGGAGCGGAGCTTCTGTTCTACTGGAGCTATTCAGCTGAAATTTCTTGTTTTCTGGACTCACTCGTTGGATCAGAGAGAGCTGCTCAACCCTCTCTCTGACACATGAGGAGGAGCCAGACAACCATTCCACTACTGATCCACATGAAGAGAATGATGGAGTGGATTAATGATGCACACCTCAGCATTAATAGGACAATCAGGCTTTCCACAAGTCTAAAACATCACACCAAACCAGATACTCGCTTCCCAAAAGCTACCGCTGATTACACACCTAAAGAAAGTGATATCATTGCTAGTTGTGACTTCATCAGTAAATAATGCTAATTTTGCCCAAGCTTGAATGCAAGCTTGACACATTCTGGAAATAAATGCAACCACCTCAAACATCTTTCATCCATTCATGATATTTAGGCAACAGATCAGAACATAACACAGAAAGACATTAGAAAAACAATCAACCTTCCTTAATTTGGACGACTGCATTCAACTCTTTGACACAATTGTAAAATTAAATATCAAATAAATTAAATATACCCATGTTAAAGATTACTTGGAACATTTTGTTTGGTTTGATTTGATTTGATTACGCTTTGTGATGTACCACAAAGGCATGCTGCATGGATGTATCCCCCAAATCACTTGGCTTGGATTGTCAAAGAAAAACACATACACCCTTTTTCAGAAAACAGATGGAATATTTCCAGCTTGAAAAATCTACCAATGCTGACGAGTTTAGCAAAGCCAAATTAAGTGTCACCTGAACAAGCCACAAGCTGCAGAAGGGTGGACATGTTTTAGGTGAGTAAATGTCAAAGAGGAGAAAAAAAAAAAAGAAAAAAAAACACAGAACACATTGAACTAAAAGTGAAGCTTATGGGGGGAGGGAGCACCACAAAGGTAGCAGAAGCAAGGGATCAGATGAGTTTGCTGTCCGTTTCATTTCCCACCAGGTAAAAAGAAAAACATTTTTTGGTCTGTTGCTCTCAACCCATCGGCTGAACAGGGAAAAGAAACGAACAGCAGAGTGAACACACACCCCCTTTCCATGTTCTCTGGCACACACACCGTCACATTTATTCCAGTCTTACCACCACATCACAAGCACAGATTCTTCCAAGAGTCACACACCCTCACACACCCATTCAAAGAGGCCACGATTAGAGAAAAGGGGTCTGATACAAAACAAAAAACATGGAGATGAAAGAGAGATTCCTATCATATTCCTATTCCTATTGTGTTCTAGCATTTCCACACTGCTCTGTTATGCCTGAGTTGGCTGTGTCTGAGGAGGGCTAGAGTTGTTGTTGTTGCCCTCCTGAGTGTTAGCCACAGCTCCGCGGTAGGGCACCTCGATGATACGGGGCTTATCAATGATGCGGGCACAGCGGTTGCCCTTCTCCACGATGCCAATGATCCAAGCCTGCTGACCGTCACCTACGCCTCCCTCCTGACCCAGTGACGAGCTTCGGCTGGCCTTCATCTCCGCACAGAAGCGAGCAGCCTGTTCCCGGGGCAAGCAGATCAGGAGACCACCTATGAGACACATTGAAAATAAGTCAGAAAGGGAGTAACAACAAACACCATGATGTGATTAGAACAACCCAAAACCAGGCCTGTACAAAGACATTGCAAGGTCTCACAAAAACCTACCAAACCATTAAAAATAAACTAAAACAAATCTAGTTTTTAAACTGCATATTTCCCTCTAATTGAGTAATACAAAAGAAAACATTTTCCAACACTGTGCTTGCACAATGCAATACTTGTCAATAAATTGCAGTGCAATAAATTGTCTTTATATACTATCGGTTGGGCATCACACTAGGGCTGGGCGATTAATCGAAAATAATCGAAATCTGCATTCAGAACCTACAATCGATCACATTTTTTGTGGTCAATTATTTCAATTACTTTCCCTTTAGAAACACTACCGCGTGTGGAGTCCGTTATGTCACGTTATTCCGCCGACATGTCGAGCACGGAGAGCTTAAACACTGAGACAACTGAGCAACTTGTCAGTGAACTATGAGGGCAAAATAAATAAATAAATAATCGTTCATTAATCGTAATCAGTTAAAATTTTCAATTAATCGAGATTTTGATTCTAGGCTAAATCGCCCAGCCCTACATCACACAGCAATGACCACCTGAATTCTCGATAGTGACCAAAAGTTTTCCACTTTGTTGCAACTTATAGGTGACCCCTGCTATAGTGCTTTGTAAAGTTACCAGGCACAACAGAAATAACTGCTGAGCTAACTATCAAACCAAACTGCCACATGAACTGCATTAGGAGTAAAAGCATTTTTGCTGTGATTTCTATTTCAGACAGTCTTGCAGGAACAGAAAGGATTTTGTAACCCTATGAGAAATACTGAGCTAAATGTGGATGGGAATATAAAACAACGTGTGACTTATGACTAACACAAACATGGAAGTGTGTGTGTGCGTAATCCGTAGCTCTTACCTGATGTCTCGGAGGAGGTCCCCTGCAGAAGGCCAAATAGGTTTCCTCCGGCTTTGCTGATTGCAGCCATCTTGGCAATGATGGGTAAGTTGTGGATGACGAAGGCAACATCGTTTCGCTGCTGCTTTGCCAAATTCCGTGCGTGGCCAATGATCCCGAATCCGGTGA
The DNA here is from genome assembly GCA_037974565.1 of Clupeocharax schoutedeni. Classification (NCBI taxonomy): domain Eukaryota; kingdom Metazoa; phylum Chordata; class Actinopteri; order Characiformes; family Alestidae; genus Clupeocharax; species Clupeocharax schoutedeni. The sequence goes on from JBBPDH010000130.1 coordinate 17,537,536, forward strand.
TGTCAGTAGCAGCATGTGCGTTGAACTTGTGCATTAATGCAGCAGCTAAACAAAACCAGTAACCAATCAAATATTTAAATAGTCCCACAAACTGCTTAATCACTCCAAACAATAAGACAACTAACACAGCTGTTCTGATCAAACCAGACGCTGCTTCAGTTTTAAATGTAGACGATAACTGAAAAGGGACCTCACTCTAAGGCAACCTTGAGATATGTAGACACCTGCACATTTACTGTTAAAGTAAGAAAAACATTTCATTAAGAAGAAGTTGCTTAACTGACTAGTGGGCTGTTATGTTATGTGTAATTGATGACCCAAACTGTAGAAGAGAAAGCTACAAATTTGTTAGAATTTAATTACAAAGTTACTCTGAAAACAATTACCCAGAGTCTCGGGAAAGACAATAAGGCTTTGAGATGTGATTTCACTTACATTCCACAGTTACGTCACTATGAGCAAATGAAAAATGATAAGTCTGAGGGACTAATCCAACACAATTAGAAGGCATGAACAGACTAACTGCATTATTTGCATCAGCTATACGTATGCTTTTGTAAATATGAATAATTTCACACAGTCATTCTGAGTTGGATTTCCTACCAGTGCGGTTGAGTGTAGCCATATTGAGCATGGCCTCCTGATAAGCCTGTTCCACTTCCTCTTTTGTGATCACCAACTTGATCTTGTTCCACTTTTCAGGCTGGTTGAGGGGAAAAGAGGAGGAGAGGATTTGTGTGGGTCACAGACATACAGATGGCATGTTTTTGTCTATGTGAAAAAGAGCTCTCTTACAATATCCAGCCACTGATGTGCATTGACAGCTACTTGGGTCCCAAGAGGCTTGGTGAGAACCAGCACATCACCTGGTATGGCACCATCTGGCCTACATACAGCACAAGGCATGGATGAGGATAATTAAACCAGGAGTGAGACAGACAGTATTTCCAGTAAACAGCTGCCACCCTGATTAAGCAGCTGGGGCTGCTGACCTCAGACCTCCATCTTAGCTTTTATTTTTATAGATCTTAGTAAATAGTAAGCTTAATAAAAACATGTTTTCATTACTACTGTTTCTATTAGTATTATTTGTAATTATAATAATAACAATAGCAGTAATAGAACATAACTGTTTACCTAAATTAAGTGGCCATATTTAAACAGTATAATAGTTTTTTTCCGTCCAACTGGTCACATTACAAGAGGGGAGTGTTTATTAAAGCAGGTTTTTTATACTTTTCCTCATTAAATAAGATGTAATTCAGGTGATCAGTAATCAGTCCCTCATAAAGCAGAATTAGGTGCTTGTGTAGGATTTTAAAATAAATTGCAGTGGTCTCATTTCTTCCAGAGCTGTATGTTAACTCCAAGCCAAGTTGGTTAACATAGAGCTGATCACTCAAGCACAAAGTGTAATTAAGTGTTTATTATTTTATCATAATAAAGCTTTTCTACATTATATATTCATTTCTGTCTTAAGGCAGTACTCTAAGATCAATATAGAGTAGCGTGTTGCGGTGTGATTAGATTTAGCAGAACTCACCAAATTTTACAGTTGGGTTACAAATGTATTATTTTCTAAAAGTAGATTATTCTGATGTGCTCTCCTCTAAAACTCTCAACAATCACCTTTCCCAATAATTCTGCCAGTCGTCTGGATAGATTTACTGTGTATCTGCATATACACAATTCAAATACACTCACATGATAAAGTCATTGGGCTGGCACACCACAGTGGCCACACCTCCTACAATAATCCAGGGGTTGACAACAGTCTGGCCGCCCGTCACTGAAGTGCCGCCCTCCTCTGCTGCATCACGGAAGCCTTTCATCATTAAAGGCATCACCTGCTCCCTCTCCTGAGACAACACGACCATGTTCATTTAAAAAAAAAGAATGACTTATTAGTGAGTATTCTGTGATCACAGTCAGTCTACTAAATTAGTTTCCTCCAGGCAAGCAAAAGAGCTATGCAGCACCGGGGTTTCTTTTTTTTTTTTTTGTTTTCTCAAGGATTAACCTTTACAAAGCCCAGTAAAACATCACTGAGATGAGTAGGAAAAACACTGTGCAAAGACAGATAAAGCACAAGTGTCACGTGGCCATATCCAGTCCATTATACCTAATACAAGGGACATTCATAAGGTTTCTGCACTTTAACTCTTAAGAACTACAAAAAAAAATGTACATTCATATCTACATAAACATCACCCTGTGCGATGCGATTTTTCCAGCATCGTAACAACGGGCTGCCATCAGCTTAAAATTATTTGGTCGAGTGCATAGCCACCGATGCAGCGCTGTTTTCACATCATCACATGAAAATCTTCTTCATTGAGCTCCGAAAAGGTGGAAATCAGACAGAGCTAAACGCTTAAGTAACACTCACCCAGCTTTCATCATTTCCAATGAAAACATACAAGCGCAGAAAGTTTTTGAGCATCTCTCGTATGTCTGAAAAGAACACTGAACATGGCCCTGTCTAGAACAGTCATTTAAACTGTGCTGTAATCTTTTGGATACTTAAAGGGCAATACGTACCTATGCAAAACAATGTGGGTCACACAGCAGGATTACCAAATTACTTTGTATAGAAAACAGTTCGCACAGGAAAAACCACTCTGAGAGGCCCTGGCTGAAAACAGATTAAATGGAGTCATTCATAGCTCACCTTGTCATTCATCTTCTGGCTGACACTGAGTAACATCAGCATGTTATCGCACTCAGTGATGCCCATGGCGTACAAATCACTCAGCACATTTGCGCAGGCTATTCGACCCTGATACCAAATGAAGAACACATAATTAGTGCTAGTACACCCATATCTTGTATCCTATTCAACACACACTACCAGTCAAATGTTTGGACACACCATCTTATTCAACGATTTCCTTTGTTTTTATTCTCGGCTACATAGTAGATTAATATTGAAAACATCACCTATTGCTCTGATGACAGCTTTGCACACTCTTGGCATTTTTTATCAATCAGATTCATGAGGAATTGACCTGGAATGGTGTTTAATTAACAGGTGTTTTTCGCCAAGAGTTAATTAGTGGAATTTCTTGCTTTTTTAATATATTTGGGAACATCAGTTGATACTGTTCCACTACAGTTCTACACCACATTATGGCAAGAACCACTTATCTAAGTAAAAAGAAACAACAGTCCATCATTACCTTATTACAAATGATTTTCTGGTTTATTTAAGTATTTTGTTTTTAGTTTACTGCATAATTCCATGTGTTCCTTCATCATTTTGTTTACAATATTAATCTACGTAGAAATATAAAACGACAACAAAAAAAAAAAAAAACAGGGTCCAAACTTTTGACAGTATACATAGTCAAAAATGAATCAGCAACAGGCATGGCATAGATGAAAACAGACAGAGGGCTTAATGGGCATAGGTTAACAACTTTGCAGATTATTGTCAGCCAAACAGGCAATACGTACCATCATATATGGATCTTCAACTAAAGGATAGAAAAAATCTGTAGTCTGGATCAGGGACAAACCGCCATGCCTCAAAGGGATGACACAAGAATCCATACCAATACCTGCAACATATATAAGGCAAAAACAAATTTTAAAACACCTTTTTATTTAAACCATTTTTAAACAATCATGGGCCTACAACTCACTCTTACCTAAAAACTAATCCACTTTCACAGAACCTAACTTTGTGAGAGACATCATAGATGCTATTATGATTTATATCTGATTTATCAAATGACTATTAATAGATCCAAGCTTGCCTATGCAAGAAATGTCTATCTGAAGCAGACCAGTTTTCAGGAGTATCACTCAGATCACTTCTACAAGTGTGTTAATATATTATTACAAGGATGCGTCCAGAGTCCACTCGTACTGGATCAAACCAGCCAGTAATAATTCCTGACCATTAAAAGTCGGTGTCAGCTTTGGCATATAAGTTGTTACAAGTAAGCCAGTAGCAGTTTTTCTACATGGAATAAAATGTACACAAATTCACAGTGAAAATACTAACCCTAACCCCGATCTATTATCAGTGTTTTACCTTTTACATTACAAGGAAGATTTACTGGTCATTTTAAATGAAAATACATCCAAAGTTTACTCACGTAACCTATTATTTGATGTCGCTTTACTGAGGCACTACAGACCATGCATTTCTGTAAATTGGCTGCAAAGACAGGTAGCACTGTCACAAGTCTAACGCCACTGTTGTCATTACCTGGAAACAGCTGTTTTTGTTTTACCTGCATATTTCCTTCAGTTTTAGTCACTTCTTTGATTATAAAATACTAACTTTCTGGAGGAACAGACACTGTTTACAACACTGCTTCTCCAGAAATGCAACATTTTATAAACAAGGCAGTAAACTGTTTTTTTTTTCCAGAAATGTTATAGTACAAAGTAATTTAGTAAAAAGAGTATTTTATCATTAAAGTAGCAAACAGTTTCTCCAGGAATAAGATAAGACAAACCTTTATTAGTCTCACGACAGAAAGTGGACTACACAGTTAAGAGCAGCAAAATTAAGAAAAGCAATAGAATCGAATAAAATAAAATAGAATAAAATACTGTCACACTGCAGTATAAAACAAAATGTTCAAATGTACAGTCTAAAAATGTACAGTATAAAATCTAGGAATCTAGAGAACCTGATTCTCCAGAAGCGTATTATTTTATTGTCAGAAACTACTGTTAGCCAGGTGGCTAGCTCTGTTAGCAGCTTCGTAGCATTAGCCTACCTAACCGGGGTCCGTGTGGGATTGAGCCAATCTGGCCGAACCCACATGTCTCGTCCCCGGCTTCCCCGGTACCCCCGTCCTCTCCCGGCGGCCGATCGGGCTCAAGTCCCTGCAGGAGTTTGAGCAGAGTCTCCTGAGGGACTTTGCAGCCTCATCCCTTCATGTCCGAGAAGGCCGTGAGGCGAAAGCCGCGCTCCAGGCCGTGCTCCTCGGGGTGAAGAGCCTGGTAGCCGGGCGGGTAAAATGCTGCATATCCTCCCGCTCCGCAAGACTCGACCGGCGGGGTCGGTGGACCCGAACCAGACATGGTGCTCCGAGCCTTATTTACTCTTCATTCAGACCCAGACAGGTAGTTATGACTAGCTACCTGCTGCTAAATATGAATCAAGGTGTTTAACGCTATACCAACGGTTTTGATTGGGAGCACACCATTTCATCCTCAACACAGGTCGTTCTGCACGCCAGTGTTGATAAACGGCCTGACAAATGATTTACCTTCAAACTATAAACATTTATTTTTTGTCAGTGACTTAATTCCTTCCAAAGATCGACAAGGTACTAAATAAACTGACCTGAGAACAGAGCCAAAGTACTGAAACATATTTTGTGGTACCCTCCCATGTTTAAAAATGGTACGGTCCACCATTATTATCGCCATGCGTTTTTAGAGCGCGTACATTGTTCGTTACACAACATAAAACCAGTAAAGAGAACCAACTCTAATTCAGCTTTATTGCATTGAGAGGGAAGAAAAAAAACATTTTAGACGAAGTTATGGTTTAAAAAATGTTTATTTGATTCAATGAATTTCATTGATATGTCAAACGCCAGAATATGACCAAAATATCCCAACAGCCTCAACACAGGCCATCATGATTCAGGCTGTATACAAACTGCATCACTGCAGTCCTCTGGCTTGAGCAGTTTAACTCACTGCACATAAAGGTCGATACTTGCTGGATCTTTCAGATGTCAGTATAAACCTGGCAAGGAAGTGAAGCGCCTGGCTGAGCTGCTATCTGCTTTATGCCTGAATTGAGTTTTTAGTGCTGTAGGCCAGGTAGTACAAAACAATGCCAATGACAGCAGCCAACACCTCAGTAGACACCCAAGGACCACTCCATGCCCCCTAAAAAAAAATTAACAAGTTAGTCATAAAACAGATTAAATAAAATTAGAAAATTATGTGATGTCAAGAATATGCAAAAAGAAATGGTCAACTTTGCTCTCATAAGAGGAAATCAAAAAGTTTCCACACTTTCCAAACTAAGAATTTAAAAAACAAATCACTATTCTACAGTCACCTTGCATTGCAAAGCAATTTTCCCAGCATCACATAACACTTAGACATATGCAAATACTACTGTTCTAGCTGTCACCATTTCCAAAAGAAAATATAAATATAAAAGTAAACAACATATTTTTCCACGTATTAAATGGCCGAGTGCTTTGTTAGTACAGCTTAGTACAAGTACTCACTCTGTGATCTACATTAACACTGAACAGCGGCTTAATGGCTTCAACATCCTCATTATTTCTTTGTGCCTGAAACAAAAAAAAAGGTATGATCAGAACCATTTACTGAACATATGGCAGCCTGGCACAGCTACTGCCAAAGAACATTCAAAGAACTTTATGCAGAGCCACACCTTACGCAGGGCGCTGTAGGACTCCTCATCAAAGAACTTCACTTGGTATGTGCCTGAACCTGCCTGTTTGTGGGGAATGCTCCAGGACACCTAAGCAACAATAGGGTTAGTTACATGTGGATACAAAAACATTAGTTGTTAATCGTCTTTATATAAGGTTAGCCTGAGAAACAGGAGAAACAAACCTGATATTTTCCAACATCCTGGCCTCTGGTCACAGGAAACTGTTGGCCGTTGACATCTGCATACAGGGCAACACTCTAGTTGTGGATAAAGAGAGAAGTGTTAATGCAAATATTACGGTTCAGTCTGAATACACATATGGCAAAATCACTCGTGCTGTTTTATGTCCTTTTCTTCACTATATATTTTATTCTTGCATTGTAATACATGAACATAACGGGTTATTTATCAACTGTCCAGCACACTCAATTTAGCATTTGCAAATGCCATGCACACTTGTTACTATGTATATAGTTATGATGCTACTATATCCTGGTGGTAGTTTAAATACTGCACAGACATAAATAGTGAACTGCATTGACATTCATTGAGTCTTTAGTTACTGGGTGTTATTTATTCTGTGATAGACCCGTGTTAGACCTTCCCTCTGTGGTGTTCTGAGGCCTGAGTCCTCCCCTCAGACCCCCACCCACTACCAGACACTGGAGTTATCTAGTTTGATGGCTTGGGGGACCATTTGTATAATGTTCTCATCTCTGCCACTGTCGTTAGTAAATCCGGTTTCATGCCGACCCATCTGATTAGCTTGTCTAGCCTGGAGGAGTCCTACTTTGTTAGGCTGCCTCACAAGCACATCAGAGCGTAGAAGAGGACACTAGCTACCACAGACTGAACATCCACAAGTCTATAGGTTTAATAGGTCCAAATCCATCTTTTTGGTGTTTAAAAGGTTAAGTGATGATACCCGACGATACAGAAAAGTGAATGAGTAACCCGATGATACAGAAAGTGAGTGAGTAACTGTTAGGCGTGTGCACTGTACTCCCTTGGGAGTTTATGTATGAAAATGCAACGTCCCATTTTGATTCCTTGGCCAGTGCCATTCTGCTTTCTGCAACACATCCAGCAGAAATGTGTGCAGTTGTTTATAAATACACACAAACCCCACTTCTCGCTTCTGAATGCTGATATCTCAGAATCTTTATGCTGTTTACCTGTGCTCCATTTCCACAGGCCAGGCTCAGCTCAACAATGAACACCGTTTCAGAAGAGATGAGCGCATCCGTTGTTGTGTATGATGAGGTGGAGATGACTGGTTCTGTGCAGGTCTCGGCTGAGGAGAAACACACTGAATTCAATGATTCATTCAAATCAGCTTCTGATGAAAATGATCTGCATTAATTTTACAAGACATTTTACAAGAAATGTGTACTTCGTAGTTTACCACAAAACAAAAGCATTAGACAGACTGCAATAAAGACATCGTTATAAAAGTACCATGCAGCATTGTCCAATCTGTTTCATTTACTTTATATGAACAAAAGTATTGGGACACATCTTAATGACTGAATTGTGTACTTCTAGTGAAGGTCAGTCTTCTTCAGCATACAAATACATTTTAGACAACTTTGTGGACAATGCAGTGTCATTGAAGTCCCTGTTGGTGTAGTGGCCAGGCGTCCCAATACGTTTGCCCATGCAATGTTATTTTTAAGGGTTATTCCAAGGAAGACCACTATCCTGTCGTCTAGCACCCTTACTGATTATCATAATTAGAAAAATGTACAGGTACATGTAAAGACCGTAGCAAATACACCCCCTGACATAACATTAAGGATAGTGCTTTCCAGCTAGAACCTAACTTCATTCAAAATGAAAGATCTATCAAAACCAGATTACTGATTTGTCGACCATGGCTAATACAAAGAAAGGGCAGCATTAAAATAACCTACCTGCACACACACTCAGATAAACAGACAGAACTAATGCAGTTATTCTCATCATGTTGTCTTCTCAGGTCTGAGGAAGTCTGAAGTGAATTCAGCTTTGTGAAGAAAGACCAATCACCGCTCAACCCCTGAGCTGCACAGACACGTCATTGCTTTGCAGAGCTGCTGTAGGAGACCGGGACTGCACCATCTAGTGGAAGCCTCCAGTAATGTAGCTTCAGATCTTCTAAAAACATGGAAAGCTATGAATGAATGCTGTGCGTTCCTGGAATTACGTAGTTAGCTAGAAGACTCCCCGTTCTATAGATTATTTCTACCTGTAGCATCTTCTCCCCGTTCTGTAGATGATCCTTTTAAGTCATTATTCTGTTATGAATCGGACCTTTTTCATTTAACTCTTGATCTGTAAAATGACTGCAGCTATTTTACTGCATTTATTTTTATTGCATGAACACTGCGTTACTTTTTGGAGTCATTTTGCACTACTGACCCTGCTGGTACCAGCACACTAAATCGTAGACACAGCAATGCCAGGGCTGTAGTTCATTTTGTTACAGTAATGTTCTGTAACAGTGTAGCACTGTTGCTTATTGTCTATGTTATGTTTTCTTTTGTCTTAATATATTTTATCCTTCTGTTGCACTGAGCATGCTAATGACTCATGACATGCTAAAGAATTCCCCTCTGAATAAATAAAATTCCTGATCCCTTAAAGCATAATAAATACATTTTGCCCAGTGAAATGTCAGAATAAATTCAGCTTGCTTACTTCAAAAACTCAAATGCATTATACTGAGTATTGTATGTCCATTTGTCATATGTGAACACACCACAGCACAGCACAGCACACAGTGTGAGATGGGGAATGCTTTCTCTGTATTCAATCCATTCAACCAGGGAGCAGTGAATGGGTGCGTTGCTTAACGGTTCCACATTGCTCAGTGATGCCACTGGCAGTCTCTGCTGCATGTTCTCCTGTTTGAGCTCAACCTTCAAAACATCCACTGGCAGCTGTGCCAGCAGGGAACCAAACCAAGAATCTTCCAATAAGCTTTATTTTTTTCCTACCCATCTTTACCAAGGTTGCCATTAATTAAGGAGACTTAACAGTGAGTGTAGAACACTACAGGGCGTTTAATTGGCTTCCAAAATCCTGATCAAGATTGAGCTTTTTTGAGCAATCCGATTAAGCATTTAAGAGGTGCGCTGGACAAACCTTACAAGATACAAATGATCTTCTGCTAATGTGAAATCAATGCTTTGACAGGTTAGCGCTGTTTTGGTGAAACCTACACAGTATTAGGCAGCTGCATTTTTAAAGTGAGATATGTGGATAAAGTGAGTAATGTTTATAGATGTTTCTTTAATTTTTAAATCTCTCCATAACAATAGTCTGTACAAAGATTTTTTTGTTAATACATTCAGCCAAGATAATAGACAATATTAACACAGACAAACATGAATTCTAAAAGAATCCATACATCCAGAGAGACAAATACCACATTTATAAAGGGAACATTGTCACTGATGGATGTATGCTGTACAGCAGAAACACACACAATCATACGTGCAGTACATTATGTGGTCACAGAGAGGCAGTAAAGATCTTTTCTAACATGTAACTAATATATGTAAATTGAACACTAGACAGTTCTTTTTCTTCAAAATAAAATGTCCATCTGCTCCATCTTTCTTCTTTGTTAAGCCACCTGGTTGTAAAGCTCAAAATTCAGAGGCCACAGATTGTCCTTTTTACCTACTCTTGTTCTCATGTGCATTTTGTTGTTCATTTGTCTTTTTTTTGACTGTTTGACTAAAGTCAGTTGCAGTGATGGCGTTCCACCACATAATAGCACTCGACACTCTTTCTGGGCCTGTTTTTCTTTCACTGGATGCAGTCCATCACGTGAATCTGCAGGGTATCCATGTCTGGAGCGCGGTACTGACACTTCGGGCATCTGTAATCTGGCTGTACCTCAGGGGCATTCCGGTTCTGTGGTGGCATCACTGGCCCGGGGTACGGAGCTGCCAGAGTCAGAGACAACAGGTTTAGAAAGCCAGAGAAAAGACAGCACAGCGACAAAGCTAAAAAAAAAAAAAAAATTCTCTTGTGCTTAATTAAAATACTTTATTAAGCACACAAAACAAAATGCACAAACACTTTGCAGCTACACAAATAGTTACAACCACAGCCTTTATAGAACTGGTGAATGTATTATCTGACAAGTCACAACATTTTCTATTCTGACCAATCACAGGTAGTCTTGTTGGGTCACAATAAACATATCTAAAGAATTGCAATCTGCCACCGTGGCCATATTGTTCAATTATACTACAAGCCGAATTAGGCAAGTGTGGAGAGGGCTGGCAGATGAGGAACAACACATACCAGGAGGTGGCAGGAGAGGTCTGTAGTCATCCTTGTGTCTCTGCTGCATGTTCTCCTGTTTGAGCAGATTGATGTCAACAAGCGCCTGGTTCAGCTTTTCCTGCAGCTCCTCTTTTTTTTGGTTGAGCTTCTCTCGTGCTTCTCTCTCAGCTTGGAAGTCACACTTGTAGATTTCAGCCTGAGACAGAGGTTTAGTGTGGGGTGTTCGTTACTGAAATGAGCTAAGAGCATAATTAAAATATTTTGCCTGAGACATATGACCAAATCTTATATCAGAATAATCTGAGCTCGCTTTCCACAAAGAATATATAGATGTTTAATATACATCTTTTTATATATATTATATAGATTTTGGATTCTACACAGTCAGCTCTGTAATTACTGGCATCTTGCTTATGATTAAAATGATATTGTTAATCAGTTCAATCTCACACTGAGGCAAGAGAATCTAAGCTTAATTTTATTCCAATATTTAGTGATAAAACTATTAGTCGCAATTATTTTGGTTGTTTCTACATTTAGCAACCTAAATGCAAAGTGCAACCTCCCTAATGATCTTTTTTCCTATCTCCATGGGTGCCAGAACCATTATAGTAGCACCCGTGCATTGAGGAGGGGTTTCACTGCAAAATTGCACTTTTTCCCACTCTTTTAGACTTTTTCAGTGGGGTAAAGGTCAGAGGACTGGGATAGCCATGTGAAAAGGTAGTGGTGATTGAACCATTCTTATGAATGTGGGCATATGTTTTGTATGACTGTCTAGCAGGAACACCATAACATTTGAGCTTTTTGGCAGATCGGCTTTATTTAATGGCAATTTTTCTCATGCATCTTTACCAAGGATGCTAATAATTATGGAGATGACTAAACAGTGCATTTATAACACTGTAGAGAGAGATACAGGTGATTCTCAGCAAGCTACCAACTTATTTCAGTACAATGGTTTTTGTTGTACAGATGTGATACTTCCCCCTCCTGGATCCGGCACCTTATTGTGGTGGAGGGGTTTGCGTGTTCTTATGATCCCAGGAACTATGTTGTCGGGGGCGTAAGCCCCTGGTAGGGTCACCCATGGCAAACAGGTCCTGGGTGAGGAGCCAGACAAAGAA
>JBBPDH010000130.1:17600127-17626813 GCA_037974565.1 Clupeocharax schoutedeni
TTGACCATTTCCAGACCTCCTTCCTCATGGAAGCCCAGTATTATTTGTAGCTTCCATCAGAGACCTGGGTCGGCTCTGTTTACTGGATTAGATTAAATTAGGTGTGTTGCTTACAGAACTTTATAAATGCACACAATGACGGGAGACTCGAGCAGAAATCTGGAACCAAACCTGTGTTCTTCTAACCAGCTCATAGCAACTACATTTTGGAAAAAAATTTATCTTGATACTTTTTACTGCTTTCTTGTTTGTTTGCATTTATTCTACTGTTCTCTTGTGTTTTTGCTGGCAGAAACAAACCCTGAGATAAATGGTTTCACAGGTGCCTAAAACTTTTGCACAGTACTGTATATATGTATATATATGAGAGAGAGGGGGGGGGTTACAGAAATATCCACCTGTAACATTTCTGTAAAAGAAAAACAGGTGCAGATTTTTTTTTCAGATTATTTTTTTAAACAAAATAAATCCAATGCCTGATGTAAATGTTTATTAGTCAGTGCAGGTGTGAGCATTTTCAGTTAAGTTTTAATCAGTCAAAAATCAAGCAAAACAACAAAACATTGGTAATGCCAAGTATATGAAACTACATGACCTCACCTATGAAACAGGACAACTCCTTAGGAGAAGGAATCATTAACATTTATAACTTATTAAAGTTATGGAAGAATGGGTAAGTCATTTTTAAAAAATTTCTTTCGATTTATTGTGATTTTTTCCTGCAATGAAAAGGGCAGCTTGTGTTTTCAGATCACATAAAAAGACAAAAATGGAGATAAATGTTTTGTCCTGACAGCGATGAGGATGTGGGCCCTATGCATGACGGTATATGTCAGCATACTGTCCGGCCCCCGGTCTTTAGCAAGTCATAATCCATAAATAAAAGTGTGCTCTTCACTTTTAGAGATTAGCATGTGCTGACATGGGACTCATTTCTCGCCGCCCTCCGGCTTCAGCACCCATTTTGATCCCCATTTATGTTCAGTTCATTTTCACATGCCTGCAATGTCACATTACAACCAGTTAAATACATTTTGACCCACTTGACTCCTGAAAAGCCCATTGACAATTGGAACAGCCCCTTTTTTTATAGTTTCATGTCTTCTGAGCAATATTTGCAGAGGTGGGATATCAATATCACATGGTGTGAAATTTAGCTTTACAGTCAGAAACATTAAAATAAGTAAAAAAAACAGCAAACCAGATAACGGCTCTTGCTTTATCTAACCACTGAGCTTATGTTAGAAGACATGCTATCTTCATCAGGGTCCAGCGGTGATCTGATGAATAATTAATGCATTTTTCATGATTTAATGCTAATAACCCAACTTGGATGTGGTTATTGATTATTTAAATTAAGAGGTTTAGGCAGTTAAATGTGTAATATGTGTTAGGATGAGTTTGTGAGCTCCATGTTGCAATTGCAATAGCAGCAGCAGTGGAGTTTTAAAAATAACCCGCTTACAGAAGAGCCCTGCAGAGATAAAAATGCCATTTGCCTTTTCTGACAGCGCAGAGCTGCTGCACGCTCACAACCAATGAGCGAGAGCAAACACAGGGACACACTGGGATTTCTGACATATCTCCCCAACTCTGACCTTGAGCGAGACAATAAAAGGGGACCAGGCCCTGTGCCTTGGGCCAACCCATCGAGAGCTTTCAGAGGTTAGTACTCTAGTGCATGTGTGCTCCACTGCCATTGTGTTCATAAATATTTTCAACAATTCCAAGTTATTAGATTAGTTGTTGCTCAATTGTTCGAAGAATTTCCATAACATATTATTTAAAGGCTTTCACGCATGAGAATTTCCTTCTTTTTAAAAATATATTGTTTTTTGTTCGGTTGGAATGGAATTACATCTGAATCCTTGCAGGTGTGTGAGAGCTGGTCCGGGGCCCAGAGAATTAACCATGTCCCGCTTTATGGAACTGAAGGAGTTTGGAGAGGCGGCGCAGTATCTCCGCAAAACCAACCTGGAGCAACTGGCTGCGCAGGCCCACGCCTTTGACGGTACTGTCTGCTGCTCTCTATGGCTACCAGACCTCTGAGTTTGGGACTCCGTTTGGATCCCTTCAGATTTTTAATTCAGATGAATTTATGTGCTGCACCAGTGCTGCCCTCAAGTGTGCCAGATACAAGTCGAATCTGAAAGACATTTTAACATGCTAATTATATTGAAACAGTTTCTCTTTCATGGATAAAAAATAGTATTTTCCACTTAAGTCATGGCTTGCCCTTCTGAAGTATAACACTAGCATAGAACACTGTATATCAGAAACTCTTTCTCATTAGTGGAGAGCTACAATGATGGGAGAAAACTGACAGTGTTATTTGGTTCACTTCTGTGTGTAGGAAAAAAACGAATATGGATCCCAGACGAAAAGGAAGCTTACGTCGAAGTAGAGGTTAAAGACTTAGATGGGGACAAAGCCACCGTGGAAACCAAAGATGGAAGGGTTGGTAAATAAAGAAAAACACTGCGTTAATAAATAAAGCTTGTGATCTAGCAGTGCTAGGTGACCACGTGGAAGCTTAATGTCTTACAAACGTTGTTGGAATGTTGTTTTAGAAATGTTGTTTTAGGAAAAAGTAGTACAGCATTAGTGACCATCATTAAGTATAAGATAAGATAAACCTTTATTAGTCTCACAAATAAAGCTTAATCGCAAATTTGCAATGAGTCCCTTGTTACTGTTTTGCTCCATTCAGATTTTAACAGTGAAAGAGGATGACATCCAACAAATGAACCCTCCAAAATTTGATATGATCGAGGACATGGCCATGCTGACCCACCTCAATGAAGCCTCGGTCCTATTCAACCTTAAGCGCCGCTACAGCTTCTGGATGATTTATGTGAGTCTGGCTTAACTCACAGTGCTAGGCCATTTAATTTCACTGCTAAAAACCATAACTTTATTTTTTTTTATTCTAAACTCTGTAATTTCTCACTTTTATAACTACATAGCCTACTTATCAGTTCACAGAACGTATATGTAGCTAATGTTATGAATTATAAATGAACAATAATACACCTGCAGTTTAGTAAAGTAAAGAAAATCGTGATCTGAGCTTTGTTCTCCCCCACAGACATACTCAGGGCTGTTCTGTGTGACAGTGAATCCCTACAAATGGCTCCCAGTCTATGCGGCCGAAGTGGTCGCTGCCTATAAGGGGAAGCGGCGTTCAGACGCTCCACCACACATCTACTCCATCGCTGACAATGCTTACAATGACATGCTGAAAAGTAAGCATATGTCCACGAAATCACCTTTTCAGTGAATTTCACAATGATCCAAATGTTCGAATGCATGGGTATTTGCTGATTTATTTTTTTTATTTGCCCACAGATCGTGAAAACCAGTCCATGCTTATCACGTAAGTCGGTCCTACTTTGAATGTCTGCTCAACACAATAAGTTTTATATGCTGAGAGTTCCTCTGGCCATTGTGTGATCATTATCTAATTATGAAGAGGTATAAAAACTGGGAGTTGCTGGTTTTCTTTTGTAGCTTTTCCAGTGCGCCTGCTTGTTCTCAGTTTTCAAACTTGGTCTTGGTGTTTGTATATATTTTCTGATGCATTTTGTCCACTCCTAGCGGAGAGTCCGGTGCTGGCAAAACTGTCAACACGAAACGAGTAATTCAGTATTTTGCCATTGTAGCTGCTCTCGGGGAAGCAGGTGGCAAAAAAGGAGTAAGATCAGAAAGCTTCCCTTCTATGTTTTTGTTTTTGAATCACTCATATTTCCCCTTATTTTTACTCCTCAATTATTGTCTTTTTTGCTCCATTTTGTTTTTCATTTTTTGAATTTATATCATTCCCAAATGTTTCCCTTCCGCTTTTCCTTTTTGTGAATTTTTTTAATCTTTCCTGAATGTTTCCTTTCTTTCTCTTTTTATTTTGGTAATTTTTTAATCATTCCTGAATGTTGCCCTTCCGGTACTGCAACATTTTTAACACCTACAGTGTCCTGAAGCAAAATTTTCCTAAATGTTTTTGTCAATCCCTTTTTTATACCACTGTTTTGTACCACCTGGTCCCTCTTGCCTTCTGTAGAGCCAGTTTTGGTTCTAATAACATACGTTTTTTCCTTCTTTTTTTTTTTTTTAAGACCGAGTCCTTTTTCATCCATCGTCTTCCATCATGATAAATAATATTTCATGTCCATCAATTTCCATCAGTTTGTGCCGCCTTCCCCCAGGATTTTTCCCCCCTTTTTGAAAAAATAGGCTCTGTGTCCCTGCTGACTGTGTCCCTCACTGTCTACCCAAAACACACACAGGGTACACTAGAGGACCAGATCATAGAGGCCAACCCGGCCATGGAGGCATTCGGCAATGCTAAGACTATAAGGAACGACAACTCATCCCGCTTTGTGAGTCAGGCACGAACGAGGCACATTAAAAATGGCTCTCTGCATTTATTGCGTCTCTCTCCTTCATGTTTCTCTTTTTATTTCTCTCTGCTCAGGGGAAGTTCATCAGAATCCATTTCGGTCCCACAGGAAAGCTGGCATCTGCTGACATTGACATCTGTAAGAAGCTCAGACACTATTGTGAATTGTTATTTTTGTCAGAATTACTGGAAATGCTGTTTCCAATGCTGAAGTGCCTTTTATGCTTCAATCTTTATTACATATGTTCCTGCTGAGTAGATCTTCTAGAAAAGTCCAGAGTGATATTTCAGCAGCCCGGAGAGAGGAGCTACCACATCTACTATCAAATCCTGTCTCACAGAAAGCCAGAGCTTCAAGGTATGAAAGATGGCTGGAAAATGCTTGAATAATTGCACTTTGGATGAAATATCAATCCTTTTTTTCTTTTTTGTATAATGACAAATTAATTCCATCTGACTTCTTTCTTGGTCAAACGCAGACATGCTGTTGGTGTCATCAAATCCCTTTGACTTCCACTTCTGCTCTCAGGGTGTGACCACAGTAGATAATCTGGATGACGGGGAAGAACTTCTTGCGACTGATGTAAGTACATCTGCAAATATGTAAATAATGTGCTGGTTTTATGGTCACAGAAATCAGAAGTCTGGAAAATATGAAGATTTTAATAAAAGCTCACTGTAGAGTTTAAACGTGGCACTGCTGGGGCTAACAACTTATCAACCCTCAGAAAAACAAAATACACATAATTCTACGTTTTCAGGAACTCTGATATCATACTTTGGCCATATTGCCAACTTCTAATTGCCCCTTAAGTGTTACCATCGATGAGTGAAGGATAATTTCAATGTTGTTTGATGAGATATCATAACAAGTCCCTACTCAGGTCACATCATATTGAAAATAGTGAATTAAATCAGGAACACTCCAGTCAGAAAGACATTGATTTTGCTATTTATAATAAGAACACATGTTCTACAGAAAACTGAACCATTTCTCTTTATTTGCTGCTTTAACATATTAGAAAAATATATACATGCAGTACTATGCAAATGTCTTGAGCCGTGCCTCATTTCTTCATATCAGCAGAGATAATAAACGTGTATTTTCTGTAGGTGATGTGTACTTACTACCTTTGAAACCATAAACTGGCCAGGATGTCCAAACTTTTTGCAGATGACTGGACTGCATACCAGAGTGCATTTTTGTCTGAACACTTTTTATCCTCACTTTCTTATTTTAGCATGCAATGGACACCCTTGGCTTCACTCCTGAGGAAAAATATGGCTGTTATAAAATTGTGGGTGGGATTATGCACTTTGGTAACATGAGGTTCAAAGTGAAGCAGAGAGAGGAGCAGGCAGAAGCTGACGGCACGGAAAGTATGACCAGTATTCTTATACACACAGCTGAATAAGCCACCAACGAATCATGCCATTTTAAAACTGTGATTTGTTGTGTGTGTGTGTCTAGGTGCTGACAAAGCCTCATATCTGATGGGGATCAACTCAGCGGAGCTTATAAAAGGCCTGCTTCACCCCAGGGTGAAGGTGGGCAACGAGTACATTGTGAGAGGCCAGACTGTAGAACAGGTACGTTTCAGGCTAGAAGACGAATGAAGGTGTCATAAAGCAGAGCTGGATCTGTCTCCACATTTAATATTATTTGTGATGGATCTGCAGGTGACCTATGCTGTTGGGGCACTCGCCAAAGCTGCTTATGACCGCATGTTTAAATGGCTCGTCAGCAGGATCAATAGGACACTCTACACAGCCCTCCCCCGCCAGTTCTTCATTGGAGTCCTAGACATCGCCGGCTTCGAGATCTTTGAGGTGACTGCATTAGATTAAGAATATCCTTTAGGGCAGGGGTGTCCAGTCTTATCTGCAAAGGACCAGGGTGCCTGCAGGATTTCATTCCAAACAAGTAGCAGAACCATGGGCACTGGAGCCCCCTACACTTTCAAAACTCAGTCGTTTCATCCCACCACTTATCCACCAAGCACTGTTTCGCCATAAACAGGGTTGCCAACCATGTTCCGGGAAATCCGGAACTGTTTTGTATTTATAAGATTGTATTTATATCCACTGATACGGAACCCACTTTGTTTGTTTGTTTTTGCAAATCCATGACAGAAAAATGACAGATTAGCCTACTAATGAACATTTATTATATGCGACTTGTATGAGGGAAACGCAGCTAGCAACCCCTCCGGGTCCAGACCTCCCACCAGTGAAATACTTCAGACACCCCTGAGTTTAATTCCCCTTGTTTAATCAGTTGTTCTCAGGCTTCATACAACTGTGACTATACCAGCTATTTGTGGATAAGTTTGGACCCCCCTGCTTTATGAAGGTTTAAATGGCAAGAGGGGCATTAAATAAAGGATGTTATTCTATGCGCTGTTCTTATCCTGCTGTTTTCTTTCTCTGTTCTCAACAGTTTAACAACTTTGAGCAGCTGTGCATCAACTTCACTAATGAGAAACTGCAGCAATATTTCAACCACCACATGTTCATCTTGGAACAGGAGGAATATAAGACAGAGGGCATTGAGTGGACTTTTATTGACTTCGGCTTGGACTTGCAAGCCTGCATTGATCTCATTGAGAAGGTGGGCTTATTTTGTAATTGTAGATTATGCATAGAAATTGACCTGGGCGTAGAATTAACATATTATTATTATTATTATTATTATTATTGTTATTATTATTATTATTATTATTAAGGTAAGCGACAAGATAAGATAAACCTTTATTAGTCCCTGAAGTGGGAACAAAGTTAGGAGCAGCAAAAATAGAATATAAAATAGAATTAAAAATAAATAAATAAATATTAAAAAGGTTTATTAAAAGTGTTAGGTCTATACATATGATTGGTTCTCTTCTGTTCTTGTTGATGACAGCCCCTGGGTATAATGTCTATAATGGAAGAGGAGTGCATGTTCCCCAAAGCCACAGACAGCAGCTTCAAAGCTAAGCTGTATGACAACCACCTTGGCAAGTCTCCTAATTTCCTAAAATCAAAACCGGACAAGAAACGAAAGTACGAGACCCACTTTGAGCTAGTTCACTACGCTGGTGTGGTGAGTGCGCACGAGTGCCCCTACGTAAATGCATATCTACCTAACTACAGTGTAGAACGTTCTGATCCTTTTAAATATTCCTTAAAAACTGCATTCGCAGGTGCCATACAACATCAGTGGCTGGCTGGAGAAGAACAAAGACCCTCTGAATGAGACGATTGTGGGCATCTTTCAAAAATCATCCAATAAATTGATGTCAAGCCTCTTTGAGCACTTTGTCAGCTTAGATGCAGGTGCAGTGATCCTGTCCACATCTCTTCACTGTTTGAAATGAAAATAAAAGTGAAAAATCGAGTAAAAATGACCATTTAGGAACATTATTACATTTCTTTAAATTACTTACATTTATTGCTATTTTGCAGGTGCAGAGCCAAAACCTGGAGGCAAGGAGAAGAGGAAGAAAGGAGCATCATTCCAAACAGTGTCGCAGCTTCATAAGGTGGGTTATGCTGCAGTTATTAGGATGAGTTGCTATAGGAACGCTCCTATAGGTCAGCCATGAGTGACGAGGGCAAATCAAATTTTAAAGAAATATTAAATATATATCTAAGAAGAATATGAACATAAGCATTATGGACCCATAATCCTGACACCAATGATGTTGGAGAGAGAGGCAGTTAAGACTTGCAGTGATGTTTAGGTAACTTCACCCATGAACATCACTTTAAGTCTGTGCTGGCTCCACTCTCGACTGCAGCGCTGAAGATCTGAAAGGTAGGAGTTCACCCCTTTAGAGCAGCACAAGTGCAACGGAAGTCTTCTCATGAACTCAGTGTTCACCAATCATTTTAACATGAAGATCATTTTGTCTCTTCATAGGAAAATCTCAACAAGCTGATGGCCAACCTGAGGAGCACTCAGCCCCACTTTGTGCGCTGTATTATCCCTAATGAGAGCAAGACTCCAGGTATGCAGAAGTCCTCACCATTTTTGGCCAATTATGACTCCTAGCACAGCCAGATCCACCTCCTTTATTAAATAATGAATTGTGTGTGTCTTGGTGTTCCTTTTGTTCCTCATAGGTGAGATGGATCCATTCCTGGTCCTGCACCAGCTGCGCTGTAATGGAGTTTTGGAGGGCATCCGCATCTGCAGGAAGGGATTCCCCAATCGTATCCTATATGCAGAGTTTAAACAGCGGTGAGGTTCCTTAACTCTCTCTGTAACAGATATATCTGTGCACTCCATCAATTCATGAATAAAAAGACTGTGGACATTTTATATCCCAGTGGATATATCCCTGAGGCATGGGGTTCTACGAGAAGGATTGAAATGGCCCTTTTATTTCTCCAGGTACCGTATCTTGAACCCTTCAGCCATTCCAGAGGACACATATGTGGACAGCAAGAAGTCTACAGAGAAGTTGCTGGGCTCGCTGGACATTGACCACAGTCAATACAAATTCGGCCACAGCAAGGTGAGAAAAGAATTCTTTCCATCTCTTTCTTTCTGGTCTTGACCCTGACTAAATGTAAATCTGTGTAATCCTCAGGTTTTCTTTAAGGCTGGTCTGCTGGGTCAGCTGGAAGACATGAGGGACGAACGACTGGCGAAGATCATTACCATGATGCAGGCCTTCTGCAGAGGCAAACTTATGAGGATGGTTCGGAAAAGGATGTTGCTAGAGAAGTACGGTCGCCGCACAGTTTAATGCACTTCACAAGACAAAGTTACTAACCTGATGGTAACCACTGCATGTTGGAACACGGTCACACTGTCAGTGTCATACCAACAATTCACTTATACCCTTCTTTAATCATTTTTTTTATCCATCAATTACATTAGATTCATGTGAGGAATATTTTGAGATGTTTATTCTGCCCCTGAGCTATTCCTAACCATAGTGCTAAACTGTTGAATGTGCAAGTGTAGGATCAGGTTTATGGACCTATGCAGAGAATGCCTGGAGTAGGTCAGGCGTGTGGCAGGCGTGTGTCCACGAGCAAACAGACAGGACTGGGTGTGTGTGTGTGTGTGGTCCTTGTGGAAAAACCCTGCTGAACCCTTTCCACTCCGAAAGAAAAAGCACTGACAAAAGCAGGTGTCGGGTCTGTCCATCAGTCAGACCCCAGGCCAGTTGTCCAGTGTCACCCCCTCCCCACACAGGCTTCCCAATTATAAATAACCTCTATCGACGCACCTGCTACCTCTCTAACCCCTTTGTTAGGAATGGTTGTAGTCGAGAGCAGACACATTGCTGAAATGCCAGCCCAGGTGACTAAGGATTAACTCCTCTTGTTTCACCAGAGAGCGGGGCTGCAGATAATCAATGACCTCTGTCCAACCTCAGACTACCCCACAGTGTGGTGCCATGTCAGCAATGCGGAACTGATTTACTTTCCAGCCATGTTCAGTGTCACCGCAGGCTTACTGATATAGGACACAAGACGTGTGGCGCTCTGGCCCTATTTGGTGTTGGCCTTGCTGAGCTAATTTAGAACAATGGGGGCAGAGTATGGGTTACACCATCAAAATGGAAGCTGTTCCCCTCATACTCAAACAAAAGGGCAATAAAACCATGTGATTTGTGTTGTTACCTAGGATTTATGATTTCAGTGGATAGAAAAGATCATTGCCATGCTCCTTGAAACATAATCTGATAGAAACAAGTCAAATGAATATGATTTGTTGTCCAGTGCCCACACATAAGTCACTTAAATATGCTAGCACTGAATAAAGATATTGCGATAATGTCAAAACCTTGTAACACAGAACTCATTCTTTTACAGGGAGGCTATAATGGTGATTCAGTGGAACATCCGGTCATTTTATGCAGTCAAGAACTGGCCGTGGATGTGTCTCTTCTTCAAGATCAAGCCGCTCCTAAGAAGTGCAGCTACAGAAAAAGAGCTAGCTACTCTAAAGGAGGAATTCCAGAAGTTAAAGGAGGCCCTGGAGAAATCAGAGGCCAAGAGAAAGGAGCTGGAGGAACGACAGGTTTCTCTGGTACAGGAGAAAAACGACCTCTCTTTGCAACTTCAAGCTGTAAGTGCCTGAATTCTAAAACCATGATCATATGGAGTCGCTTTTGGTGTTACGAATAGTGGTACAGACAGAAAAGCAATGGTTGAAAGAAGCATTAACTGATATTTCAACAGAACACATACATGACAACCCAATGATTTAGTGACCTGTACTAAATGAATGTTAAATCACATCAGTTACAGGGAATCATCTTCACACTTCATTTACATTCGACCTGCAGGAGCAAGATAATCTGGCGGATGCAGAAGACCGATGTAACCTGCTGATCAAGGCCAAGATCCAGATGGAAGGGAAAGTGAAGGAGCTCTTGGAAAGACTCGAAGATGAAGAGGAGATCAGTTCTAGCTTGCTCACCAAAAAACGCAAGCTAGAGGATGAATGTGTGGAATTGAAGAAGGACCTTGATGACATAGAGATGACACTGGCCAAGGTGGAGAAGGAGAAACACGCCACTGAGAACAAGGCAAGCGGAAAGAAAAGCCAAAGAATAAGGCTCCACACCATATGAGTATTAAAAAAAAAATACTGTGTCCATTTCGACTTTCTTATTCTCACCTGTCCCTGGCACATCTCTGGATGGACACCTCTCATTATTCTTTCTCTCTGATGTCCAGGTGAAGAACTTGGTAGAGGAGATGGCAGTGCTGGATGAGACCATCCTCAGGCTCACAAAAGAGAAGAAAGCCCTGCAGGATGCCCATCAGCAAGCTTTAGAGGACCTGCAGGCTGAGGAAGACAAGGTCAACATGCTGACCAAGGCCAAAATCAAACTGGAGCAGCAGGTGGATGATGTAAGTGCTGAGCAAACTCAACAAACGTATAAGACAGTGTACACAGTCATAAGCACTGATGTAGGTCACTCTGGATAAGAGCGTCAGCCAAATGCTGTAAATGTAAATGTGAATGTGACATGATCTGGGAAAATGTGTCACAGTGACCCTAAATTCAAAATTGAGGTTTTGGTATCATTGAAAAGATGAAAAATAAGCTTTAAAATGACATCTTGGTCAAAGCTGTATCTTAAACGGCTGTCAAGGTACAATCGTTTGAATTATGGTACCGCAGCACCATTTTCCGACTGAAAAAACAAGACAATCGCATAACATTTTTTTCAGTATTTTCTTTAACAATCCATAGCATTCAAAGTGACGTACCCAGTATTCAACCACAAAAATGTTACTACAGGCATTTAGATTATATCAAAATATTTATTAAATACTTGTCAAATAATTCATTTGAGAGCTGCAACTCAACTGAAATAGTCATATGTACATTTTCACAATTATTTCCATGATGAAACTTTGGGAGCTTAATTTTGCATATGACCAAAAAAGAAAAACTGATATTTTTGATGTTTTTCAACATGATTGGCGCATATCTAAACACGTAGAAGGCCGACTTCCGACTCATTATGACAGATAGGGTCACATATACAGTTTAATTCTTGAAAGAGCAAGGGTATTAACACAATAGCAGGGATCTTCAAATTCAGACCAATTCCAGGGCTGATGTCCCAGACTGTTTTAGGATTTACCTTCACATAAACTTATTCTTATTTTACGTATTCATCTTATTAGTTAATTTAGTTACCACAATAGAGAAGGGAAATCACCAAACTATACTGACTCTGGTCCTGGTTTGGTGAAACCTTCACTATTCTGCAAATTCTCATCTACAGCTCGAGGGCTCTTTGGAACAAGAGAAGAAGGTGCGCATGGACCTTGAGCGAGTCAAACGTAAGCTGGAAGGAGACTTAAAGATTTCTACTGAGGCAGCCATGGACCTTGAGAATGGAAAACAGCAGCTAGAAGACAGGCTGAAGAAGTAAGAAATTAACATCAAATATGGCCTTTCGCCTTCAAGAAGTATCAAATGATTCCCAGTTACAGATTTAGTCTTGCTGTTTGTAAATCCTTATGTATGTTCTCATTTCCCCTGCTCAGGAAAGACATTGAAATTGGTCACCTCAACTTAAAGATCGAAGATGAACAGGCCCTGGTTCTTCAACTGCAGAAGAAAACGAAGGAATTACAGGTGAACTGACAAACAGCTCATTGCGTTCCACACAACACAGCAAATAAACAGTGTGACTAATGAAATGATGATTTCAGACTCGAATCGAGGAGCTGGAAGAAGAGCTGGAGGCAGAGCGAGCGACTCGAGCGAAGGCAGAGAAGCAGCGCACCGATGTGACCCGGGAACTGGAGGAGCTGAGTGAGCGGCTGGAGGAAGCAGGGGGAGCCACTGCGGCTCAGATAGAGATGAACAAGAAGCGGGAGGCAGACTTTCTGAAGTTGCGCCGAGACTTGGAAGAAGCCTCCCTACATCACGAGGCCACAGCAGCTATGCTAAGAAAAAAACACGCAGACAGCGTGGCCGAGCTGGGCGAGCAGTTAGACAACCTGCAGAGGGTCAAACAGAAATTAGAGAAGGAAAAGGCCGAGGCCAGGATGGAGGTTGACGATTTGGCTTCTAATCTGGAGCATCTCTCAAGGGCCAAGGTGAGATCTCTTTTCTGCTCAGTAGTACAAGAAAATCTCATTGATGCGCTGCAATCAACACTGATGTGCTTACCCTGCAGTTTAAGGAAAATCTTTAACTGAAATATGAAAATCACCCCCAAAAATGTCTTAGACTGCAACAGAGAAAATGTGCAGAATGCTTGAGGACCAACTGAATGAATCTAAGACCAGAGTGGAGGAGTTTCAAAGGCAGCTAATGGACGTTACCTCTCAAAAAGCCCGGGCCCAGACAGAGAGTGGTGAGTATTGTTTAATCTGAAGAACAGTGTGTTAACACCAGGGCTCCACATCTTCATGATTATGTGCTTTCTGTCTGCAGCGGAGATTAGTCGCAGACTGGAAGAGCGGGAGGTCCTGGTTATGCAGCTGCAGCGCACCAAAACCTCTCTCACCCAGAATGGGGAGGACCTGAAGAAACAGCTGGAAGAGGAGAGCAGGGTGAGAGGATCACATCAAGGCCTAGAAACATCCAGTTTATAGATTGGGGAAAAAAATTCTCTATAAGTTGAAAAATTAATATGAAGATTGCTCTCTTTTCTGCATTAGGCAAAGAATGCTTTAGCTCACGCACTGCAGACATCCAGGCACGACAATGACCTGCTGAGAGAGCAGTTTGAAGAAGAGCAGGAAGCCAAATCAGAACTGCAGCGGGCCTTATCCAAAGCCAATGCAGAGATTGCCCAATGGAGGACAAAGTATGAGACCGATGCTATTCAAAGAACAGAAGAACTGGAGGAGGCCAAGTAAGCGTTCTCGTAAAATTCTTAACTTATCCTTGAGGGAGAATCCAGGATAACGAGGCTGACCAAAGTGCTATACAATACAAGCAGACATAAAACATGACAACACACAGGCCAATGAATAAAAGAAACAAATACAGTAAAACAATAATATAATAAAACAACATCAAAAGATTATAACAAGGGTAATAAAATAACATTTTAAAATCTATACAAACACAATACAAAAAACACATAAGTCACCACCTCACACTGGGTCGAAAGAGATTTAAACTCTGAGTGAAGGGGCCTAACATCCTGCCTAACTGGGCTTGGCAGGTTGTACCATAGTCGTGGAGCTGGGACTGCAAAAGCCCGATCACCTCCGAGATTGTAACTTGATTTTGGTACAAATAAAAGCCTCTGCTCTGATACAGGAGGGTCTGCTAACACCATTGGGTCTAAACAACATGACTTCAGTCTTGTTCTTAAGACTGAACCTCAGCTACACATTCATAATAAAGTATAAAATATGTACCATTGATGTTTGTACACTTAAACTTCAATAATATGGTGACCAAGCATTCCATACTGGGCATTCTATATATTTGATTGTACCCATTCCATATATTTTCCACGGCTACACAGTTGATCTGTAAACTACTTTATTCTTACTCCAATCAGGAAGAAGCTTGTGGCTCGGCTGCAGAGTTCAGAGGAGGCAGTAGAAGCCTCAAATGCCAAGTGTGCCTCCCTGGAGAAGACAAAACACCGGCTCCAGACTGAGATCGAGGACCTAATGGTGGACCTAGAACGCTCCAATGCAGTTGCTGCTGTTCTGGACAAAAGACAGCGCAATTTTGACAAGGTTCTATTGTTTGAATTTCTATGCTGGGAAGTTTTGCATGAAACATCTTATTTTGCTCACGTAACAGTTCTTTGGACAACAAAGTCTTATTTTCATTCTTTTCAATGTCCAGGTGTTGTCTGAGTGGAAGCAGAAGTTTGAGGAGACACAGGCGGAGTTAGAGAGCTCTCAGCGAGAGTCCCGCAGTCTGAGCACCGAGCTTTTTAAGCTCAAGAACTCCTATGAGGAGGCACTTGAGCACCTGGAGACTGTTAATCGAGAGAACAAGACACTGCAAGGTAAGATAAAGCCCTTGATGAGTGTATTGGCTTTAAGAAACGGTCCCAAGTATGGATATCTATAAACAACTGCACTCTGTATTTGCAGAGGAAATTACTGACTTGACTGATCAGATCAGTTTAGAAGGCAAAACCATCCATGAACTGGAGAAGACAAGAAAGGTCTTGGACCAAGAGAAGACTAACATCCAAGCAGCTTTGGAAGAAGCTGAGGTAGGTCGCACTTCAGTCAGTCAATAAATTCCATCATCTATTTGTGATGCCTGTGTTGACAGATGTCTTATTGGTTACTGGCCACAGGGTACTCTGGAGCATGAAGAGACCAAGACCTTGCGAGTTCAGATAGAGCTCACCCAGGTCAAAGCTGAGATTGACAGAAAGCTAGCTGAAAAGGAGGAGGACGTTGAAAATCTCAGGTAAGGATCCAGTTTATAAATTAATGGCCTGGATCTTTCACAAAAGACTCAAATCAGGAAAGATCAGTGATTCCTTCATTTATATATTTAGCCACACCAGAATAAACAAGGCATGTAAAGCTCTTTAAAAACATAAACCTCCTGCAGGCGGAACCACCAGCGGACTGTGGAATCCATGCAGACTTCTTTGGAAGCAGAGGCCAGAGCAAGAAATGAGGCTGTAAGGGTAAAGAAGAAAATGGAGGGTGATCTAAATGAGATGGAGATCCAGCTCAGCTATGCTAACAAACAGGCAGCCGAGTCCCAGAAACTAGTTCGCCACCTGCAGGCTCAAATAAAGGTGAGTGAACAGTTAGGAAATAGCAGTTGCTCTGTATTTGAACCTCCTCATGGAAAATGTGTCCCAGCCAAAACAATCAGTATGAGATATACACACGTCAGAGGAGCCCATAAAGTCAATG
Source organism: Clupeocharax schoutedeni (assembly GCA_037974565.1). Lineage (NCBI taxonomy): Eukaryota > Metazoa > Chordata > Actinopteri > Characiformes > Alestidae > Clupeocharax > Clupeocharax schoutedeni. Next base: position 17,615,855 of record JBBPDH010000130.1, read on the forward strand.
ATGTGATCCGAATTGTTTGTGGCACTAAGGACTTGCACCTGGAACTCGACGAGTCCATACATCAGTGTGAGGATCTGAAGGAGCAGGTCACAGTGACCGAGCGCAGAAACACCCTTCTGGTGGCTGAGGTGCAAGAACTTCGCACAGTTGCTGAGCAAACAGACCGAATGCGAAAAGTTGCTGAACATGAGCTGCTGGAGTCAGCTGAGAGAGTGAACCTGTTACACGCACAGGTAAGAGAACACTATTACTGATGTGATAGATGATAATGGTTTGTGCAGGCTATGAATTCCGACTTCTAATGGCCTTGTTGCTTCTGTAGAACACAGGCATGCTGAACCAGAAAAAGAAGCTGGAAAGTGATCTCTCCACACTGGCTGGTGAAGTGGATGAGGCTGTGCATGAGTGCCGAAATGCTGAGGAGAAGGCCAAGAAGGCCATTACTGATGTGAGTTCCAAGAACAATACCATCAATTGCACCCAGCTGTACCCTCAACTAAAAGATTACAGAAACAGCGATTTGGCTCTTGAATATGGGTAGCCTTAAAAGAAACATAACAAACCTATCCTGAACACAGGCGGCCATGATGGCAGAAGAGCTGAAGAAAGAGCAGGACACCAGCTCTCATATGGAAAGAATGAAGAACAACATGGAGCAGACCATTAAAGACCTGCAGAACCGTGTAGATGAGGCAGAGCAGATTGCCCTCAAGGGAGGCAAAAAACAAATTCAAAAATTAGAAACACGGGTGAGCATCACTTTAGGGATCTTGTTCAATAAAAAAAAATATTTTTTTTAATATCCAATATCTGTGAGACTTTTAAACATGTGTACACTCAGGTTAGGGAGCTGGAGGGAGAGCTGGACTGTGAGCAGAAGAAGAGTGGAGAATTCCAAAAAGGAATACGCAAATATGAGAGGAGGATAAAAGAGCTCACATATCAGGTATTACATACAAAGACACAGACGGTGAAGCGGTGTTGTTAATAACCGCCTTTCTGAGATGGTAGTATTGTGTCTGCAGACAGAAGAGGACAGAAAGACTCTGCTGAGGATGCAGGACCTGATAGATAAATTACAGACTAAAGTGAAGAGCTACAAGAGACAAGCCGAGGATGCAGTATGTATATTTGTCTCATTATAAAATCTTTATAAACTACAAAATGTTTTAAAACCCTAATCATTTTAAGACAAATTTCTTGACAGTGTATGTACAGAAAGTGTATTTTCTTCCAGAAAGGGTCTATATGCACATGGGGACCACAAACAGATCTGTCTGTGCTTGTGCAACAGGTTTTTTCAAATAAATAAATAAATACTTCCAGACTGATGAGACTGTGTTTGGTGCATCATTGTATGCAACAGGAGGAGCAGGCCAACTCCAACATGACCCGCTTCAAAAAGATCCAGCACGAGCTAGATGATGCAGAAGAGAGAGCAGACATAGCCGAGACTCAGATCAACAAACTGCGTGTGCGCACTAGAGAAACACATATCGTCAAGGTAAACACACGATGTGTAAAAATACAACAAATAGTGTCTTCAAATCCAGATTCCAGTCCTGGATTTGATCTTCTGGTAGATATGACCAGACTTCAGATATTACAGTATAACTGTACATCTTACATCAACAGTTCAGTTCTCTAACAAAGATTTCAAAATTCAGGTCCAGGAACTTAATTTAAAGGTCAGGTGTCAGGGTAGATGAGGGAAAAAAATTACACGAGATTACATAAAATGCCCAGTGTTTCCAGGGACAAAGTGAGATAAGAGGTAAACAATAGCAAATAACTGGAGAGAATTTTTGTAACAAATTGTTTGTGTTTGCAGATCACAGAGGGATGAAGAAGCCAAGAATTCTGTCGAACTTAAGACGTGTGAATCTATTTCTCATTAAGTTTTGGTTTACACAATGTGAAGAACATTTATTATATAAGGTGTAGAGCATGCATACATTCTGGTTGTTTTAAAACGAGTGATTGTGGAAATTTGAAATAAAAGAAAAAAAAATGAAACAATGCTTTCAAAATTAAAACAGGAATGTGTGGCCTTTGATTTTAAACTAATAGGGTAACGTGCGTTTTTTTAAATCTTACACTAAAAGGTTTACTGCAGGCTTTCTGGATCTGTTAGTGATCCTTGCAGCAAGAAAATTTAGGAGGATCACCTTCAGCTGGTGTTAGCCATCAAACACAATGATGCAGTTCTCCTATTGACAAATATGCAAGGTGTCCATTTGTCCCACATTAACACACAACAGCACAGCACACAGTGTGAAATTCTTCCTCTGTATTTAACCCATTCACCAAGTGAAGCAGCAAGCAGCCAGGAACACGGCACTCTAGGAGCAGTGTGTGGGGACAGTATCGTACTCAAGGGTACCTCAGTGGTGCCACTAGCAGTCCTGGGATTAAGTCCCATGACCTTCTGATCTCCCCAAGCACTAAGCCACCCCATGTATCTGTGTTGCTACGGATACATTGTGACCTTGGCCTTACAGTTATTGACAGTGTTCCCACAGAAAACTATGTAAAAATAAAAAGGACAAAGCACTTCCCCAAAAAAAACAAATCATCAATGTAATTATTCATTTAACAAAAAATGTTTGGTGATAATTGGGCACAGTACTAGATTACCAATGCTAGTGAGCAGATCAGTGGCTATTTGTAGGCTTTGTAGGAATTTCCAGCAGTTGTGTGACTTGTGTATAATGCTCTACTGGGGTAAAAGAATAATAATGGATTACTATAATACACAATTGTGAATTCGGACAAACCAATGAGGCTGTGCTGTGCAATGCTGTGCTAGTGAATACTACATAGACTAACAAATAACTTGTCAATAATCACTCCTTTAATCACAATTTCCTAAAGATTAGAAATCAATAAAATATTTACAAATGAGCCATAGACCTCACATAAACACAAACTCAAACTGCATTGTGAATGATAGTTTATGTAATCATAAGACAACTGTGATAAAACACGTTACATCTTTACTTTTATTTACCGTCTTGCCACTGGGATGTAAAGTTAGAATTTGACTTTAAGAGTGAGCTACACAATATTCTTTAATATAGAGGCAGTACTTAAACTAAGCAAACCACCATCAACAATTGCATTGGCCCCAAATTTCAGCTTTTGTCCTGGAGGAGTGGGCTCTTTTCATGGGCGGCTCTGGATTTTTGTTTGTGTTTATTTAATCAGATCACAACACTCCCATATATTGAAAGAAGAGAGAGCCCTTAGACTACAGCCAAAAGAACTGTGCCTATGCAGGCCTGGAGAAAAACATCCAGCATCTATCGCCACACACACACACAACCCAATGCACACCCATACAGAAGTTCATAATTACACCTAAGATTTAGAAGCACTGGTTCACTTTAACCAGCACGTTCATACAGTTGTAAAAACAGAAGCACTTTCACACCAGTTAATTTCTTGCACTCACTCTCACATACACACACTCCTTACAGCATCCCTACAGAACAGTCCTGTGATGGGAGACCAAGGCTCCAGAATCACACCTCCAGAAAGTCTCTGTCCAGGTCCCTGTAGGCCTCGTCTATATATGTGGCAATGGCACAGAGGGAGCTCCTGTCTGAACTCAGCAACACCGTCACGGTCTCCTTCCAGTAGGTGAAAGGAATACAGGAACTCTGAAAGGAGGTAGACAGAAGACATTAATAAGTCAATTTAAAGCAAAATTAGTGTGTTTGCAGGCATTTTAGATCAGTTATGTGCTCACGTTCTCCAGGCAGGTGCTGTCCTTGTCTTTGTTGAGGTAGTGGTGCTGCCAGAAGCGCAGCAGGTGGTGGAAGTTGTTGAGTAAGCAGCCAGGGTATTTCTCTGCATACTCCTTCTCTTTAAGAGCGCTCAGATAAAACGGCAGCTTGCCTCTCCATCGCGCCAGCATCAGCACTACCAAACTCGTGTTCAGGCAGCTCACGTTCTCCTGGAACCGTGAAAGACAAATTTACAAATGAGAAAACACAGATTTTGTGACAAGCCAATGTGGCAGAACGCCAAAATAGAAAACAAAAGAACTATCTTGCCTGAGTTAGAGTCTGAACATTGATGATGTTGATTAGCCTGAAGAGGAAGGAAAGCCTGTTCTCTACTTGAGCCATGTAGGACAAGAGACGGCACTCGGACAGCACCTCTACCACTGACAGAGAAGTAGTTCAGTTTGAAAACCAGCTCGAAAAAGAACAGTAAGCATACGGCTCAATTTATGAATACTTTTTGGAAAGTACCTTTTATGTCATCCGTTTGGCCCTCAAATCGGTCCAACGACAGAACGATGCAGCGCACCAGCATGTTGGAGTCTACGAGTGAGCTGTTGATCTGGCTCAGGAACATCTGAAACTGAAATACAGAAGGGAACAAATCATGTTTGTGATCTTGTAAGCAAGCAAGCATAAGGTGCCTTTGTTCTGTCCCTTGAGAGCGGACAATAATCCGCTTGCTTTTCTATAATGCGTAATGTCATGGGGACGATGCTAAAAACCAGTAACTCAGAGCCTTAGAGGCTGAAATGTGCATCACGAGACCCGCCAATGACAGGGACATGAGTGACATGAATGCCAAAGACAGTATTTTCAGTGATGTACTAGCTTAAGGACACTGTTTAAAACGACAGACATAAAGCATGCAGTCTTATTTAAAAAAAAAAAAAAAAGTCTGGCTTTTCTACTTTGGTCTCCTCTTCACTTGTCTTTGTAGAGAGCATGCACAGGTTACTAGTGTCCAATGGCATTTTACTTTTACTTAAAGAGCACATATTATGCAAAACTCACTTTAGATATGATGGGTCTATGGGCTACAAAACATGTTCATGAAGTTCTTTTCACAGAACCACTCTCGGAAATCTCAGCAGCTTCACAGAGATCTCATAAGCTGTTGCTGTCCACACCCCACCAATCCCATGCTTATGAAATGAAATTAACTAGCTAGACAAAATGCATTTTCGGTTTTGGACGTTTCGATTTTTTTTAATGCGACTGAAAGAGTGATGACTTTCCCAACATTGTGATTAATTTATCATACAAAATTTAAAACACCCCGATTGCTAGAAGAGGCAATACCTTTCGAGCACACCCATTCCATATGCGTTTCTGAAGAGACAAGAAAGTTTTCCAGTGATTATATGGGCAATGCCTGTCTTTGTTTTAATACACTATTCTGTTTTAGGCCTACAGGGAATGTTGTTTTATCTTTCAACAGTTTTTAAAGCACTTGTTCTGAATGCACTTCGTTCAGAATATTAAAATGCACTTTAATTCACTAGTTTGAGAGAAAATTGTATAATATTTCAATAATATTCAATTATTTATAATATAAATATGTATTTATAATATACAATTATATGATTATATCTTGCTTTTAGGCTATTCATGAGTGGGGCCAAGTAAAATATTTTTTATATCGTGCATTATTTGAATGTTAAATAAATATTTTCAGTTTCGTAACAGACTTATTCTTTGGATCCATGAATATATGAACCAGTATTACGCCACAATAGGCTCGCCATCCAAGCGGCTCATTTTGAAAGAGCCTGAAACTATAAAGAATAAAGCTGGTGAGATCTCTTTATGTGAGTGATTTTGTACAAAACACGTGTTTTGTATAGCCCATAGACCCATCATAACAAAATAATATGTGCCCTTTAAAGCTGGAGTGCCTAATCTCTGTAAATCACCTTTGTCATATTTGCTAAAACGTTTTGTTGTGGAATACTACTTTTGCCAAAATAAGATCCCAAATATTTAAGTGAAACAGTCTACATATCAGTAATTAAAAGTACCTATTGAATTTTTAGCTTGGATAATGCTAGTCTCAGAAGCAAGACTCCGGAACAGATTCTGTCCTTAGGAGTGGTATTGGTACATCCCCAAGATAAACTATAAAAATAAAAAAAAGAGAAGAAATTCCCCAATGAACATTGCACGCCAGCTAGCAAGCAGTACCACATCTGCTGGAGATTCTGTCAGGGAATTTCTTTAGTGTGATGTTATTCATGTATATAATCTGCTTAAAAAAAAAAAGCAGTTTCTTTTATCAACACTTACCTTCTCTTCTGTGTTCACATATTTGTTGAATCTCTTGAAGGCATCAATGTTGAACTTCATGAGCTCACCAAGCAGGTCAAAATAGCTCTGAAGGACATCCCGTGATTTACAGCCACTGTCGATGATGCAAAAGAGGATGTGCTGCAGAGAAACAGAAAGAAAGGTGCACATGTAGACAAAATGACTTGGGTTATGACACAATCATATCTGCGAAGTATCGTGGAAACTCGCTCACCTCCAACAAACCCCTTTTCAACAGAAATATCTGGTCCGCATACGATGTAGCGCCTCTGAGAAAACTTTCCACTGCTCTAGCCTGCCAGAACCTACAGTGTAGTGAAGGAGCAAGATGAGGCAGTGCAAAGAGAACTTCCTCTATTCTCGGTAAGGGGTAAAATGTTCTCAGCTTCTGCTCTCACCTGAAAGATGAATCAACCGGCTCTTTCTTCATGACTGAAATGAGCCGGGTCAGGAGCCCCTTCTTACCATCACACACAAGGTTCCTGCACAAAGTGAATGAGGCAGGAGGGTGTAAAAATGAGAAAGCCAAGATATAGGGAGTTAAACATCAATATGTACTGATTTTTGTCCTTGCTCAGTACCTGTCTGTGTTGACCAGTGCCTCCACTTCAGGGATGTTTGCTTTCAGAGAGATAGCACTGAGCTCATTCAACTCCTGCCCGTTCAGGAGGAGATATTTGTTTCTAAATCAGAACAACATTATATCACACACTGTAGCCTCACAAAGACCAAGTAAAACTCAAAGAAAATGTGGATCTTTTATGTCCAGGTTTCCACTGTTACTCACTCATGGTGGTCACTGAAGCTCTGCAGTAGCCTAAGGAACTGGATCTTGAATGAAATCTCCTGTTGACAGAATAAATGCATTAAAGGTGTGGTCCAGTGTAAAGCTACTGACCAAGTTATACTGAGCTAGGTCTTACTGGGCTGCAGTCACAGTTCTGGTTCGGTCTATGTAAGGTGTGGCTGGACGGTTGTCTTCTCCAGATCAGCTTGTCAAACAAGTTGTTCAAGCCAGGAATTAGCCGGTATTCTGCCAGCATCCTGTGAACCTGTAAAGCAAAATGTTAACTCTACAGCTACTGTTGATACATAATCCTTATATATTATCTCCCACACTCTGAACTTGTACTACAATTACCACCACATTAACATTTCTAAGTGTAAAACCATCAAAAATTTGTCAATGCGACATCCCTTTGGATAGACAAATCGAGTTGAGTACAAATTCTACCTGATTTCTTTGCCGGCCCATGAGTAGAACACACAGCACATAGAGGACTTCCACCTTGTACATGATTTCATGCACTATCTTCATGGACTGAGGCAACGTATGCCTAAGAGGACTTGAAGAAAGTGAGCCTTCATCAGACGACTCTAGAAAACAAGAAGAATGAGGTTAGTCAGGACAGACATAACAATCACCCCCATACAACATTAAAAATCACTTACAGGTGATTGCAAAATTACATTACATTACATTAACTGCAAAATTAAAATGACAACTGTCAAAGGCTGGGACATATTAAGGAGGAGGGTTGTCAAACAAAATTGACACTCAGATACTAATCGATACTAAAATGTAGTACTGAGTTCAATATCAATTGGCACTGGTATTGATACTTAAATGCCAGTTTTGTAGGATAGGGAGAGAGGAAAAAAAGTGTTGAGACACTCAACCTTAGTTTTTAACAGTACTATGTCCAAAATTATTAGGACACATTGCCAATATAGTGCCAGGGAGAGGGAAAGGAGACATTCTGATAAGCAGTCTTTCCCATAGCCATGCAAAAAAGCTGATCCTAAACTGCTCTGATTTGGTTGTGCAGAAATTAATATATCCATCTATACACATCTACATAGGTACGTTCAGGCCAACACAGGGTGAAGACTTTTACATATGTGGGTTTTATGGGAATAGGCACACACCATTTTATTTGCACTTTTTAGTGATGACGTTATTTTTATTTAAATGTCCGTGTGTGTACTTCTAAGTTCTAACATGTTTGGTTGGCCAACTAAATGCCAAAAATTCAATTCAGCGTATCTGGAAAGGATGTACAGTATTCTTGTGTCGATAAGGTGTTAATAATGATAAGATAACTTTGTTTGAATTGTGAAATAGTTTTGACTAAAAGAATTGAGATTTTGTCTACTTATACTATATTGACTGGGTTAAATAGAACTGCATTACTACAAAAAAAAAGACTAAAAACAGACTAAAACTAGACAAATCATTTAACGAAACTTGACTAGATCAATATTTAATTTGTAAAAGCGCTTTTCAATATACCCAAATAAGCTGTACAGTTTTGAGAAGACAAAGAAAACTAAGCATTTTGTTTGTCTACTCACACTTCAATTTTTTAAATTAAAGTGTTTGATTTTCCTCCCCCTGTAGTATTGAAAATAGTACAGTAATAGTAAAGTTTGAAATGTCAGTATTGTGCCAAGCCTATTAGGGAGTAAGTGAATAGTCAGTTCTTCAAAATTGAAATTTCTGAATAATTTTTCCAGGATTGTGACTGCAAAGACAACTGGATCTCCAAAACAGCACGTCTTGTGGTGCGTTTCCAGCATTCAAGAGTTTAGTTTCTACCAAAAGTAGTCAAAAAGCAGGAAAACCATAAAAAATTGGGAAGTGACAATCAGAACTGGTCCATGGAACAAAAGAAGGCGGCAGCCATGTCTGACAAATTACATTTTTACATTGCTTAGTGAAGAGATCAACTAGTGTATGATCAACGGAGGCCCCACCTTAAAGACCCTAAAGGATCTGCTGTGAACATATTGGTGCCAGATACCACAGCACACCTTCAGAAATCTTGTGGAGCCGCAATATTTCACAGCAACACAATTTACCAACCGAAATAGCAAACATTTGTGTGTTGACTTCAGAGGGTCAGGACCTGGGTCTGATCCTCCTGCTCTAGAAGTTCTCTGTCCATGAGCATGGCCTTCCTCACCAGTACTGCTTTGCTCAGCCTCTTCAATGGCCATTTGCATGAGAGCATCCAGAACCAATGCATTGTCCAGCCAGTTATGCCAGTCCTCCAGCTCCTGCAAGAGGGCAGAGGTGCCAGAGGCTTCTGACACCTTTCGCGTGGCCAGTTTACACAGCCGCTCAATGAAGCCTGGGATATTCAGCAGAGCCACTGGAGAAAGAGGAGTGTGTACTTTATCACTGTAAATTTTGCTCATATCCATCGCATGTTTATGATCACTGCAGCAAACTATAAAATTGTTCATCCACTTGTAATTCCTGTTTATAGTTCATACAAACTGTATATTATGTTCATACATCCATACTGTATTCATACTTCATATATTTATACTGCTCATACTGTATATTATGTATATTATGCACATACTACTGTATATCCATCTGTAAATATTATTCACTTTCTTCTTGTACACATCACCTTTCATATACTCATAACTTATAACCCATAACTTGTAAGCCATATTTATACCTTTATCCTGCACTTGCTGCTTATTGCACTTCTGGTTAGACCTAAACTGCATTTCGTTGCCTTGTACTGGTACATGTGTTATGACAATAAAGTTGAATCTAATCTAATTTACAGCCACAGATTCTTCACCAATTTAAAAATCAAGCTCACCCAGAAACGCTGAGCTAGAAATTGATGTTCCATACACACGCATTACATTCACTTTCAACTATATATTACACAACTAAACCTACACCATTACAAGCAGGATTAAACATAGCTGTACAGAAACAATTGACTGTACTGCAGCAACATAGAGGCTCACACTAACCTTGGTTACTCTCAGCACGTGAAGGCAAGGTGTTAACTTTCTGTTGAGCATTGCGGGCAAGCAGAGTGTGCTTGTCATCCACCCCCATATCTGGCTCGGATATGGTAACCGACAGGATACGACAGAAATTGGCCAGCTGCTGCTGATTAAAGCTTTGGACTAGACCGGCCAGGTTAGGAATGTCTTCCAGGCGTATGACCTCCTATAAAACACACATTAATGAAACGCATGGAGTTGTTGACCTTTTACAGTTGAATAATATAGTACACACATTAACCACCACTCTAAAGGCAATTACACAGATAACACTGACCTAGAACACACATTGAAAGTCCTAAAATAGCAAAATAACTGATTTACCTTCCTAATCCCCATAATGTCTTCAATAAGAGTTGCAGTCTGTAAGAAAGTCTTTTTGTTTGACATGAGGCTAAAAAGGAACATGACAAAGTCATCCCTTGCCGCAAGGCTTTTTGTAACACCCTCTGTCTGCAGAATAGAAAAAAAACACCACATTTATATAGGCCGAACAAAAATCCAAGGACTTAGTAAGCTCTTCTAATTAGCTGAACAGTATAAAGATACCTACACATATACAGCAGTTGTAAAGAACACTTAAACAGTCCTTGATGAGGTCGTCACTCGCTGCAGATTAAGTAAAGTGATGAACAATTAATTACAAGTATTAACCTTAAAGTTTTTAAAAAATGTACAAAAAGTACTCAAGAGTTGCACTGTGGTACTTACTTATGGGTACGTCTCTCTGTACTGAGAGAGTTGGGCGCATCAAAATCTCCACAAACAACTGAGGGGGGGGGGGAAGGTTAGCAATGTCATTCTACAATGAAGGCAGAAATATAGACATATGCATATTTGTAAGTAGGGGTGTGACGAGACGCTTTTCCCACGAGACTGGCTTCACGAGAATGAGACGAGACTGACATTTTTTTAAAAGAAATCCTCAATGTTTAAATATGTAGCAAAAATAGCCTTTTATTTAACTAAAAAACACAAAATGCAAAAAATGCATGTCCATTTTGAAACAACTTTATGAAATAAAACTTCTATTTTGATGAATGAT
>JBBPDH010000130.1:17724709-17747160 GCA_037974565.1 Clupeocharax schoutedeni
TAACACCCACTTAGTCCCCTCTTGCTTTCTTTTAAGCAACTCATAAGCACACAATCAAAAGATTTAATCATGAGGACCGAATGAACAAGGACGCAAACACAAATTCAAGATAACCATGGCACCAAACAGTCTTGAGACCATCATCGTTAAGGACAAAACATCACATCATGCCTTTTACTAAGATAATCAGAAAGAACATTCTAAAAATGATCAACAAAACATGAAGAGACGGCTTCATGTTTAACGAATTAAACTTAGTCCATACATATCAGTGTGAAAGGTCAACGCTGTCTATCCAATCTTAGGCTTAATTTGAATTTGGGAAACTTGACAAAATAAGGAATGTTTATGACAGGATGATAAACAGCAGGGAAATAAGTCCTATTTTTTTATACCAAATTTTGTGATGAGGGCTGTTTCATCAGAGGTGAGTAAATGTGTGTGTAAATAAGCAACCTACCCATCCTCCTTGGTCCTGGATCCAGGGCTGGATGTGGTTGTCTAAGTAGAACGTCATCCACTCTGCAATGCGTCCCACCAGGGGTCCCATCTCTTTCTCCACGCACTCCACGCACAGAGCCCCTCCGAAAGCAAACAGGCCCACGATGCGACCCCAGTTGACGCCGTCTCGGAACACCTCGTCCATGACGCTCTCGAAGCTCTGGTACGCTGTGGCTGGCGTGATGTGCAGCTGGGAAGAAAGATCGCTGAAGGCGCGCGAGTACCGCAGCTCAAACTCGTTAGCCGAGTCCCGGAGTGCCTCCTTCACAGCATCCAACCCCCCAGCCCCATTGGATCTTCTCTGGGGGGACGAGGTGGGTGACCCTGAGGGACCATGACTTGTCCCGTTTAGAGAACCATTTACAACCGCTGTGGGCGTCACCGGCGTCTCCTCTCCGTTCCCCTCCGCAGCCTGACTCCCCTCAGTCCGATTCGTGTCTTCCACAAGCCCAATGTGACTAGAGGAATAGTTCCTCTGGGAGAGTTTGTACTTGATAAAGTACACAACCAGTTCTCTGTTATAAGACATCATTGAGTCCTGCTCAACCTTTTCCTCACACTGGCTTCCCACTCTCCGCTTGCTCGTCGCTGTCTGCAGAACAGCGCGCAGCCCCTCGCCGTCCCTTCTCAAGCCTCTGCCGAAGCTGGCGCTTTCATCACGGGTCTTAAACCAGGCTGAACTCTGATCTTCATTGATTTCTTTGCCTTGTTATCCAGCATAAACAAATGCAATCAAGGATGGTGCAATGGCTCACAAGCTGCAGTTAGAGAACAGTAAGATGAAGAAATGATTAGTGAGGACTCACACAACTTCCAATAAACAGAGGAGGGGGTTTGGATGAAACTTAAGGGCCACTGTAAATAACCAGCTTTTTTTCTCCCTTCTAAACCCCTCTTACTTAATTGGGTGCCCTGCACAAAGCAGCAGATGGTGGCCTCTCATCACCTGCCGCTGCTGGAGAATAGGGAGAATCTCCCCCTCTCCCCTTTCCTGTGGCAGAGCAGATCTACACTGACCTTGACACGAGTGAATTTAAACAGCAGGGGGCATGAAAAGCCAGCGTGGCCTGAATTATGATTTGCTCATTTGATGCGAGCTGGGGAGGAGGAAATGAGGGCTGCAGCAGAAGAAACTCGAACAAAAGAAAGTAAGGTAATTCGTCCCCATGTGTATTTTTTAATTCGCCCCTGTAAAGTTATTTTGATGAATACACAAACAATGGGTCTCTAATTAACAATAGCTATCTAATTAACTAGAGAACACAGGGTGCCTGTGTGTGTTCTCGTAACACAATCAGGTTTATTTTTCACGTTTTTGGTTTATTTCTTGATATGAAAATGCGATCCCTCGGATGCTGTGCATCAGACAGGAGGTGTGACGCGGAAAACGTGCTCTGCTGAAACGTGGGCGAATTCCTGATAAACAGATTACAATTCGTGAGCCGTGATGCACATAAACACGCAGCATTTCGCAACACAAAGATCTGTTGAGGGTCGCTCCTCAAACACGTGGTCGTTAATAACAACAGCTCAGAATCAGCTACGGGAACACATAGAGGGTCCTTTAACGGACCCGAAAGCTCAGCTATTTAACATCCGAGTAGAATTCGTTGCGTTATGTATTAAAACATAAGATGAAACGTGGTCTATATCGTGTCATGTTAAAACAAACAAACAATTTACCACCGACTCACTTTATGAACAGCTCTCTGTTTTGCCTCGGAAAAACACAGATCAAAAACATTAGAGGTGCTTCTGATTTTGTGTTAAGCATCTTGATCAAAGAACACGTGTTGGAATGCGTGTCATGTAGGATAGACAAGTTTCGTGTCACACCAAAAGCATCTGATGTATTTAAAAATCAAAAATCACACACTGTTGAGAACTCCGAAGCCGTTAGTCACTGTGACCTGGCTCAAACTAGTTAGAAATTCACTGAAACATTTACTGAAGCCATAGCACATTTACTTCAGACATTCCACACAGTCTCAACGAGATATTCCCTCTCTCCAGTCACTTAGGCAGCTACATGACAAAGTTTGAAGAATATGCTTACCATACACCACTTCAGACAGAACTACCAACCTAACGGTTTTCGCGGCTTCGTGCTCGATCAGAGAGCTGTGGGTCAGAATCCTCGTGGTTCTGCTGGGATGTACAGTAAAAGTGGGAGAACTCAGCCTGAAGAGGGGTATCTCAGGCCCCGCCCCCTTGATCTGCTATTGGGTTCTAGAACAGCATTGTCCCCGCCCCATTCCAATTACATAACAATAGCATTAAATCCTCGCTCAGCCGTGGATGTTAATAAAATTGTTTTTTTTAATCGATACTCTGTTTCTTTAGTATTACACCCAGAATGTAGTCTGCTTCACCTGAAAACCCCGCCGCCTCAATGATTCAATAAATGACACTATTTGTGGGACATTTCCTCTGATTATAGTCCATACACTCTACTAGAGGTCATAAAATACACTAGACAAGTGGACTGGCGAGACTGGTGTAAACGTTTAAATTTGACAACCTATGTAACGTTAATATTAATGCATTTGCACTAAAAAGTCTACAACCAAGGGCTGCAGGCTCTTAAAAGCAACTACCTGCCCGTGTATGGTCTCAGTTAGATGATATTTCAGTTCAGGATGTTAACAGATAAGTGCACGCAGTATAAACGTGGTCTATTCAGATAAAAATTAATTTGCAGAGGCGTTTAAATAGTCAGAAAAGCAGCAGGTGAAGTCGTTTTTTCCCGTGCAGTCCAAGCTAAGCTAGCGAACTACGTCAAAGGCAGGCTAACACTGTTAGCATCAGGCACGGGCTGGGCTCTCACAGCAAAGCCGAAATTTAGAAGGGAGAGTGAGAATGGAACACAATCGAGGGTTTAAATGATCACACTGCGAGTTACTTACTCAGATAATTAAGAGGGTTAAGTCCCGGGCCCCTACATGATCGAGAATTTTGGGTCTCCAGCCAGAGAGCGACTGTAAGTCCGACATTTCTGGTGCAGCCCAACGAACCAAGGATCCACTGTGAACTATCCTACTAGCTCGACAGCTCCGACTCAGGAGACAGGCAGAAACGTTGTGTTGTACGCATGCGCAAAATATGTCGCTTTGTGGACTAATATATTGGGACACCTGACCGTAACACCAATAGACTTTGACATTGCATTCAAATACATAGGCTTTAATATGTAACTGGCACCCCTTTGCAGCTATTAAAGCTTCCACTCTTGTCAGAAAATTTTGTAGGGAAATCTGTTCCCATTCATTCTGTAGAGCATTTATAAGTCCTGACTGGCGATCCCCTTTCCAGATCATTCCACTGCGTTGGATGGGGTTGAAGTCTCTATGCGGGCTAGTCAAGTTTTTCCAGACCGAGCTCATCCAATCAGGTCTTTATGGAGCTTGCTTCGTGACTTTGTCACAGTCATGCTGGAATAGAAAAAGGCATTCCCCCAAAACACTGTCCACAAAGTTTGCCCTGCGCTGGAAGTAACACATTAATACAATGACAGAGGTTTGTCCCACAACTTTGGTCCATGTAGAGTGTTTCTTAGCAGCGGCGATTGATTTTAAGGTTTATACTGGTCACTGACCAGCATCGAAGGGATTATCTTCTCCTAGGATTTTGGAGTTTTTGTTTCGTTTTCTTTCTGTTTCTTAGATGTGTCACTAACTCAACGGAACATTTCACTGCACTCACCGCTCCACAAGGTTTGGATGACTTTGATTAAACGGCCAAGCTGCTTCAGGCGTGTTTCTGTGTGCCTTTCTTATGTTTGATTATTAAGTCAGTTTTCCCTCAAATTCCCATCCAGTAAATTTAATGTCAGTTTTGACAAAACCCAAAAGGACCCAGAGTTCACCTAAACAAATAGTGTCATAAATCACTATGGTAACCTTTGTTACCCCCAAAACGGCCCAAGTGTTCGATTAAAAACGAAACAGAGCGCCCCCAACCGGCAGGCCCCGGAAGCGTCTGTATGGACAAATGTATTGGGACTCGCCTCTTAATTATCGAATCCCAATGACCCCTTACTTCCAGCAAAGGCATTCTTAATTCTTCAGCATTCAAAGAGATTTGGGCAACGCCGTGCTTCCAACTTTGTGGACAGTTTGTGGAAGAACCTTTTCTATTCCAGCATGACTGTGCCCCAGTGCAAGTACACAAGCGAACTACAAAATGACTGGTGGTTGAGTTTGGTGTGGAAGACCTTGACTGGCTGCATAGAGCCCTGACCTCTACCCCACCCAACACCTTTGGGATGAACTGTAACAGAGACTGAGAGCCAGGCCTTCTCGTCCAGTGTCTGACCACATAAATGCTCTAAAGAGCGAATGAACACAAATTCCCATAGAAACGACAAAATCCTGTGGAAAGCCTTCCACAGTCTATGTATTTGAATGCAAAGTCATTAAAGTCCCCATTGGTGTAATGGTCTTGCATCTCAATTCTTTCATCCATATAGTGTTGAGCTTCGAACCAGTGGAAACGAACATGAATAATAAAATATGCAAACTGTGCAGAACGGATTTTTTTTTTATTGATTAACTCACCAAATGCTTGGAAGATTACATCACCATATGTTTAGAGCATATTTTTCCTTTATTTTACATGAAAAATTTACACGTATTTCATCATACTATATATATATATTATATATATATATATATATTTATATTCGTCCATCTTCAAGGGAGGCAAAGTGGACATGTAGTTGCAAGGGATGGAATGCTTTCAGAAAATATTTAAAAGCACTTCATAGAATTAAATACATCTGCATAAAAATGCATCAAGAGCTTTATACGCTCTGGTAATACCAGAGGCTAGATAGTCTTATATTTAAGTACAAACAGTGTGTACAGTATATGTATTTATCTTTGTTTTCTTGGTTTAGCTTGGTGCTGATATGACAACACTGTCTGGAAGATAATGAAGCAGGCTGACTGACTCATTCTCAAAATTTGGAACCAGCTCATTTCAAGGGTGGGTATGGCAAGAAATAATCCTCGAACATGCCTTAAAGACAACAGCTGTTTGCTACACCTCTGGAGGATTACTGCTATCAAGGAAAGGGAAAAAAGAATTTTTAAAGACCCCAGACTTTCCACAACTGTGCTTCCAAATCATACATCTGTCAAAGGGGAGCCAAACTGTATGCATTACATGCAGGAAAGAGAAGTGTGTAGTGCCAAGTGAGTGGGAACTCCTGGAGGGAATGCTAAATGAAATCAACAAAAGTGTTTTTGAGAGCAGCCACGTTACATCACCCACGTTCCCAAGCCAACACCAGGCCGGCTACATTTCAACGCAAGAGTGCTGAACAGCTTTACCTAACTACGCAAACGAACTGACCAGGACATGCAAGGTAAAAGTTCCTTCACACAGGACTCTTACTGTTAAATGTCCGGTACATTAGGCTACAAAGCATTGAATTACAGTGTGTACAAACCGTAGCTTACGGAAGAAAAAAAATTAAAACCAATCATTAAAGCTCAGTAACTGCTGAACTAGCAGAGCCACCCCAGGAATATATTTAATTACTACAGTCTGATGAACACGAAGTAGACATGACAGAGTTGTTACAGCAGGATCAAAAACCAGACCGCAACTTGCTGCAATTCCTGACTGGGGCTTTAATAAGTCTCTCCCATCTTCATAGGCACAGATATGCAAACCTGCTATAAATTACACGCATCTGATTCCCCCCCCAGCTCTGTGCATTTGGATATTGCTGTTTTTTCACATATTAAAATAAGGACAAAATTAAACATATACAACAAAACAATCAAAAAAAAAAAATCAACTGAACAACAAGCAGGAACTGGATACAGAACAGTATTGTCAATAAATTATCACTGTTGCCATAATGCCCCCAGTATGTACAACTAATATACCTAAATGTGGGCCACAATGCTGAATGGAGGAAAGCCCTGTTGGGTCACACAGTACTTTTCTCCTCTGAGGGGGAGCTGAGGGGTGAAAGATCAAGAGATACAGACACGGAGGGCAACTTTGGGCGAGCAGTCTCAGCATCAGCTCCAACCTCTCCTGTACGGTCCTTCACACCTGAAGAGGGCCACATATGCTCCCTGCTGTCTCGCCCCGCTCCAGTCATTGTTTTTACCACCATGGGCCCTACTGTGCCCTATGAGGCTGGGGCTCGTGCAGCTGCCATCTCAGGGGCTGCAATGTGGAAGACTGAACCGATGCGGAGGAAGAAGCGGCGCAGGACGGCGCGGAGTTCAGGGATAAGGTCGAACTGCATCATCTCACACAGGTAGGGGTAATAACAGGAGGCATGTGGCTTGAACTGAGGGAGAAAGAGGTTGTGTTCATTAGAGCTGCAGCTATTGATTATTCCTATAAATCCACTATTAGAATATTAATGCAACTAATTAAATCATTATTTCTATAAATCAACTATTACACTTAAACATATAACCACTGTCGTCTTCCGTTTCCTTTCACCATCATTATGACAAGCGATTTCTTTTTATAGCCCTTCAAAGATGAGTCATTCTGTAGTCAGTTTTATACACAAATATGGCACTAATACACTTGACAAAGCTTGCTGATTTGTGCACAGTACTTTGACGAAGTTTCAAGTCTTGCGATTTCGAACAAATGCACAGGAAGCAACAAGAGAAAAAATTAGACATTTGTTCCTTTCCTTCTCTTGCCCTCGTCAGCGCAGACAGAGTAAATAAACAGAAAACAGCAGTCATTTATAGGTTTTTTGACAGACATTAGACAAGAGATTTGTAATTACTGTTCATGGCAAGTTTCTGGGGGAAATACAACCACGACAACTTTTCCACTACAAGTTTGATCCTACTTGAAAACAAGACAATTCTTCATATATAGAATATAGCAAAACAGAAAAGCAGGAAAGTCCCTGCAGGTCTGTTGGTGCCAGCTGTAGCCACAGGGAAAAACCATTGGGTAAGTGCAAATATAACTAAAAACATGCTGTACTAAAGTGACAACACAAACCCATGACAGATGACAGCGGTCTAGTAGTATACCCTGAGCCCTTATAAGTACTGTCTGTATCATATAAACATTATGGAGTGCCCGTATTTTAAACCAAACAAAGTAAAGATAGAAACAATAATTAACCAACTTAGGCTTAGTGTTCAATTTACAGAACAGGTGAACTGCACACATACAGCATAGCTGAAACGCTGGACCAAATATTCAGACAATGGTAACTTGTCTGGGTGTATAGAAAAAATTGTTTTATGCATGCAAAAGGACAAAGCAAACATAAATCCTAAAGTGACACTTAAAGATCAACACAGACAGAATAATATTTTTTCAAACAGAGGGGTTATTCCGAAAAAAAAAAAAACAAAAAAAAAAAACCCAGCAGCCCAAGCAGTCCTTGTTCCCTGTGCTAAACTGAAATAGGACTGGAAACAGTCTACTCTGATGTTATCTCAGCATTGTGATGAATGGCAAAGGCTATTTGAATGAGGCAGGGAGAGCCGAGGGCAGACTCAAGGTTGCATGCGTGAATCCTCTTTTACATACTGAGGTCACTGCACTGACTTATCAGCTGGGTGCTTCCTCCATGAGAGGTTTATGATGTGCTCCTAAAGGATAAAGGGAATATTCAAATAAGGAGCCCTCATGCAGTAAAAGACATCATTATAAAAACCATTATTCTCACCAACACAGCGGCACAGGAGCAAGCTTTTGTTTTGTTTTTCCAACTGGAAGTCACTCCATGATACATTTGGAGCCTGAGAGTCTGAAACTACTCATGTCACAAGCAGAACTGAGGCACCCTGCACAATTTTAACCTTATGTTTAACCTTAACTTCAGCATGTATGTGTATTTATTTGTGCAATTACCTTTTCATCAGACAGTCGGAGTGTTCTAGTCAGTAAAAGCAGCAGTAAGCTGGTCCAGGCTTCTCGGTGGCTTTCTGAGGTTAGGCTAATAAAGTAAGCCAAGGCTTCACTACACACACTGGGGCGGGGGGGGAATACAAAGAAATAAAACATAAGTAAATAGACTGCCAAGCTACTCTTAATAAATCTATAACTCATCACGATCATAAAATCTTTAAATAAAAGAAAATCCATTTGCATTAATAATTCACTAATATGGATTATAATATGGATGTCTTGTAAAACTGTCACTATGAAATAAATGAAGCACAAACCATGTTTTGAATTTTATGTCATTCAAATGTATTACACCAAATAAGTGTCAGAAACTGAACTAACTGTGGAAGTGAAATCACATGGCTGCACTTTGCTGCGGTAAGCCCCACAGCCCTGAGCCCCCACTCACAGTAGCAGGCGCGTCTGGATGTCTGGCCATGCTTCTTGCAGCCTTCTGTCTGAATACATCTGGAAAAGGATCCTCAGACTGCAGGCCAGGCTGCTGGTCTCCTGTTTCAGCAAGTTGGGCTTGGACTTGCCCTTGAATCCTGCAGGAGCACAGAGGTAAAACATCTACCACGCACAAAGATCAAGAGCTTTGCCATTGAAGGTCAATCTGAAGATGTACTTGATATATTTGGTCACAGAAAAAAAAAAGACTAACCTGCCCTCCAGAGTGCAGTCCTTTGCTCATTGTTAGAGTTGAAGTCCTTGGCAAAGTTGTGGGACTCAAGCAAGCAGTCAAGCAGTTTGAATAGGTGCTGAGGAGAGAGGTGCTTGTACATGCCTTGCTCTGACTCAGCCTGTGCTTCACTCTCCTCAGTGTCTTCCAGAGCGTCTCTCTATTAAAAGATGTAGACCACAGAGTCACCAGCAACATTTGCTTTGTATCTGCCATCAGCATGAATGCACTTCAAATCTAAATCAATCAGTCAGATTTGTGCTGGCATATATTCAAATACATACATACATACAGACTACATGGAACTATTCTCATGGACAATTACACATAGACTGACAGACCAGAGCAGCAGCCATGTTCTCGGCATCCTCCTTCTTGCTTGTGGCAGGGTAGAAGACGATGTTGTCTATGGTCTGTATGAGCTCAAGCTGCACCACGCACTTTATTAGAAGCCCCGCAAACAACCGCTGGTCTGAGACCCCTGTGACATACAGCATACATTGATCTTATCTACATTATGTAATGAAGAGAATATTAAGTGGATCCAATAACATTTGCAAGGCAGCATAATCTTTACAAAATAATTTCATTACATTCAGTTTCCATTAGTAGACATGTTGCCTTGGAGACAGAGCATGACAACGATGCTCGAAATAGAATTCACAGAATCAAGAAGTCACAGCTAATAGAGTGATGTCACAAAAAGTCAGAACAGGCAACATATTTACATCATGGAAACTCAACAGCAGGTGGGAGATTCTGCGCAACTGGTGAGAGGAGGAAAAATGTTAACGTAAAAATGAGGTGAGTGCATTGCTTACGTGTATGGGGTTTCCCCCTCCAGGCCTCATCACTGGCAGTGGACATCTGACTTTGTCCTCTCTCAGACAGCGTCCTCTCAAAGCTGCTCTGAGACTGAGAGTCTATCTCCACATCCTGGAACATAAACAACAACATTCTGAATGAAAATATAGTCAACTACTTTTTGCTTTTGTCTTTGTGTATGGTTTGGCATAGGGATATCAAAGTGCCTTGTCTGTGTGGCCGTGTGTGCGTGCGCGTTATTTACTCATGTTAGTCATCTCACCATGTGTTTCCCATCTCCCACCTCCTCTTCCTGCCCAGCCGGTCGCCATGTCAACAAGCTGTTAAGAAGAGAATAATCATGTCAACCAAGGAGCATTTAATTAACAGCATTTCATAGCGACAACCTCAGCTGCTATAAAAACAGGCTTCATGATTTAGCCACCAACAAATAGATACTATCAATGTGACTTAAATACATAAAGACATGATGTATAGACAAACAAATATACTTTAATACACTATACATAATTCATTATTTCAGAATTTAAATGAAACAAAAACAAAATCTCAATGCACATATAACTATAATTAATTTTTGTTCCTCCTTGAGCTAGGAGGCTCGTTTAAGAGGCTTACACATGAGGGCTGGTGGACTGGAATATCTCCAGCATGCAGGCGCAGGTGATGTCCCACACCTCTGCACTGAACTTCTCTCCATTCTGGATCACCAGGTTCTCCAAACAATTTGTGCCTGAACGCGCCAGCTGCTCATTATCTGAGTACAGGGAGAGGATCCACATGTGTGGGTCACACAGACTTATCTCCGTTATTAACCTGCCAGCTACTTCAAAACATTCTTCCTGCCGGGCACACATGCAGGCTTCACATTTTTAATGCTCACCTACAGCACAAGAAGGCATGACTAACATGACAAAACCTACCACCACCCAGTCCACTCAACTGGGTGCCTTGAGAGTGGTGTCTTGCCTACAACCATCACCATTTTTTGGTTAGACTTTTTCTAACAAACCATCTAATAAGTATTAATATACTGAAGGTCTCCGTGTATGTGGAGGGGTGAGTATGTCAGGCTAAGCAAGAGAAATCCCTTGTTTATACCTTGTTTGACACACCACTGCAGCTGAGCAAAGACATCAGAAAGCAACACCTCACTGAGTGGCTCATAGAACTGTGTGAAGACATCACAAATAGCGTAGAGTGCGTGGTTACACGTAGTAGTCATCCATTCAGTTTTCTGTGGACGACAGCAACACATCGAAAGGGTTAGACACTTGCTGTTTTGTTTATGATTTAAAGATGTGGATGTGAAATCGCAACCAAGAAGGCAATCTTAAAGATCATTAAACCTCAGTTTGCTGCTCTGGAAGTTTCATGTTGTCAAAGATGCGGAAGACGATGCGGAAAAGGTCATGCCACCAGTGCTTCTCAAAGGTTTGTCCATAACTCTTCATTATTTCAAACATTACTGTCAGGCCCCTGAAACAAACATGCAGATCTCCATCAGGCCTCAGAAACAAATAAGTGTGAGTTACTTTTTTTTGAGAGACAGACGCCACTTCTGCACACCTGGTTCTAATGTCCAGCTTGCAGCGGTTGATGATGCAAGAGAGTTCAAACAGGATAGGGAACCAGCCTCGCACCCACACCCGGTCACCAGGGGCAACATTCATGTCATCACTAGTGTATTCTCTCAATGCCTAAACAAAAGAGTTAGAGAGCAAGAGAGAGAGTAGTGAGTGAGAGAGAGAGAGAGAGAGAAACCACTAGGAACATTAAACATCAACCGTCACTGGCACACTGAGCAAAAACTGACCTGTGGCCGGTCAGACACGTATTTAGCACAGTGACGAATGAGACGAATTGCTTCCATACTAGTGTCAGGGAAAGCTGCATTACACACAAACTCAGACAGACACTTCACTGCATCCTGGAATGAGTCAATGGCTGCTGCAAAGTGCTGCTGAAACGTATGCACTAATAAGGGAGATAAGCAGAGACAGAACAAAAGACATTTGATATGAGATAAAAACCTCTACAAAATGAATTCACTACATTAAAAGATAGTATATCTCTTGAGTAATTTGTTCTTTGTCAGACAGGAAGCTGCTGGTACTCACTGACAATGTGACCGGTGGTCTGAAAGGCCAGCTCCACTATAGTCTCATCATGATCTGATGCTGCCTGATGGAACACTGAGAAGATGTTCTTCCAGCCAGAGCGAATGTTAGCAGCTTGAGAGTTTACCATCTGAGCCACACAGCGGATCACCATGTCACGAATAGTGGGAGACCTTGGTGGGAATCAGAAAAAAATAGTCACTACAACCTGTCATCCAGTTTCTACTCCTGAATTAAACATACTTTCATATTGTGCAGCCCTCATTTTTCTTAAATGCATGCATTCTAACCTATTCTTCTTCATGATGTGCTCAAACGGTCTAAGGAAGTCCTTCTGGAAGCGGAAGTTGGCTAGCTCTCCCTTTTCCAAAAACTTCATAGAAAGCTGTCTCAAAGAATCCACAGCAAAAATGGCCACATCCTCATTAGGGTTGCAGCCCACCTACAAGGACGGCAAAGGCACAGCAGAAGAGTTTCATCAGAAGAAGCTATTAAAAATTCAACCTTTTTTGTTCATTTCATGGGACTATAAAGTGATTAATCCCTTTACTAGTGGACACACTGCTGACCTTGTTGAAGTGGTCTCCTATGACCTGCCAAATGCGGGACCACTGCAAACGGATACGGTTCATGTTGTAATAAGAGATTTCCACAATCTTCTGCAAGCTGAACATGCGTGGCTGGTGGGCAGAGGCCAGTTCATCCATTGATACAGCACACAGCCAGCGCACAAAGTCCACTGTAGAAAAACTTACAATTAATTTATGCAAACAGATATCATGGCTTAGGGTAAAACAGTTAAGGAGGACATATTTTCAATGTGACTTCATCTGTCTGGGTGGGGGGATGCAGAGCAGGGGGAAAATTATACTCTAAAACCTAAGGCTAAGATTTAACAGACAAGTGCATTGGAGATCTCACATTAATACACATTCACAAATATAAATATATGCTCATACCAATTGCATTTCCATCCAGCCTGGTGGATCCAGTGAAAATTCTGGCAAACAACAATTGAGAAATTGGTTAAACAATGAAAATACACAAAGTATAGGTACAGTCATCAGACTGGCTCTGTTGCAATCTTTGTTCTCTAACCTGTCCACAGCTACTACCACACTCTGAGAGCTGGTCTCCCCCACTGATTCCTGGATATGAGCCATCTGACGCCTGTCTGGACCCCCAACTAGTGTACCTGTGATAGGTCAAGTATTTTGTTAGAGACAGCAAGTCCAATAATCTACAAGGACAAACAATGCCCTGCTATGCAAACAACTTCACACTGGTCATAAAGTGGCCTTGTGAAGTCCAGCTATGTAAATATATTCATAAATGAGCCTTACCTAAGCCAAGAGGTATAAACTCCTCTCCTCCAGTGGGAAATCCCTTCATACTGCCTCCTTGTTCTCTGACTACACCGGAGATATAACGTGTCTTTACCCCTGTGCCAATCAGCTGAGCCAACTCCAACTGACTGATACACCGTAAAATCTATAGCACGCAGAAGCAGGCATTAGAAAAGCGATTAACAGCAAAGTATTTTGCCAATCTAAAAATCCTGGCAAAGCCTACCTCATGCCAGGAATTGCCTAGGTAATTTCCATCAGTGTGTGCTACAGTGATGAGAGTCTTAATGGTGTCAATGTTCTTCTGCTTCATCTCTGTGATACTGGAGCTAGCTGTGAGCAGAGTGAACCTGGCCAATGCCTGGATGTATGCATCTCGCTCCAACTACACAGAGACACACACAAACATACAGTTACACAGGTCAGGCAAAGGTGAAATGAGGACTTATGACAAATGACTGATTCAGGTCACTCAGTTTGATCTGTCAGTTATGGAGTGAGTGTAATGTACCGCACTCACCTGCATGCCAAAGATGCAGGCAATCCTGATAGCACAGCGGATTCCTTCTAGACACAGAGACGCCACCTCCTGGTCATCACAGTCCTGAAGGCCTACACTGAATGCTGCCAACAGAGGTGTCCAAGCCAACTGCAGTACAGACACACATATACCGGTAATCGGTTAATGATATTCAATGACTACAGAGCATTCTTTTATTCCGCACCTCCCCCACTGCAAAGCAACCATAGCTAATGTTTCACATTCACAGGCCACCATGTTCATGAGACTACGCTGTTACAGTCATTTGCAAAGCTGAAGTACAAGAGTGGTACCTTGAACATGGGCCGGACATGCTCCAGGTGGGTGGCGCTAAAAAAATGGGCCTGAGCATGGCTCACTGCCTCCATCAGAGCTTTAGCTGTCTTAGCCATCTGCTCCATCTCCATATTATACAGCAGCCGCCTCTGCTTCTCATTGGCTACACCTGCCACCAGAACAGGGCTTCATTCAGATAGTGTCCAAAAAACACTGCACTTTACACTCAGGTGACCAGAAGAGTATAATATTACTACGAGTGTTTAAAAATTATGTTTATAAGTTAATATCAAAAGCTGAAAACTCACTTAGAGACTTGATAACATGGACAGTACTCACTTTGCTTGCTGGACTTGGGCGTAATTGAATACTCTTTGCTCTCCTTCATGGCAATTTTTTTCCCTGCAATCTCATCATAAATGGAAGAGAGATACTCCTCAGGCAGGTCTTTACTGTCATTAATGCCACGGTTCATCTTAATGTATTGTTCCTTTGTCATTTTGTTCTTCACCTGAGAAGAAATATACACTACGATGACCACACAAGAACAAATAACAGGAATTTGGCTTTTAGAAGACGAGACTCTGTGGAAAGTCATGACTGTGAAGTGCAGGATGATCAAGGTAATCAGGATGAAGCGAAAAGGGAACTGAACGGTGATCTCAAACAGAAAGGCTTCGTATCTTGTGCAAGAGTGCTCATTCAGACAGACTGACCTGAGGGCTGTGCAGATCAGTGGTTAACATAATGATGGAATAGGCCAGAACGTAGGCTGTGTCAGCACTGGCAAACAACGTCTGCCTGGAAAAGAACATCAACAAGTCAGTTTCTCAACCCAAGGATCTGTGTACACCACTGTTCAAAAGTTTTGAATCAATACTGCACAATCCGATTTCATTGAAAACATGTATATAATGATAAATAATAAAATGAATGCATGTCAAAGTTTGAAGCATCATTTAAGCTGGACTATCATTTAAGCACAATCATACGAATAATCAGTAACATTAGCACTACAGGATGACTTGGGTAGATTAAGCTGCACAGGGCCCAAAGAACAATAGGAAAAGCAATCAACAAACCAAATCAATAGCATAGTGCAATATAATAGATTTTATATCTATAAAATCTATTTTTTATAGATATATAAAAAATATGGGTGGCCTAGTGGTTAAGGCATCCGCCCTGCGACCAGAAAGTCCGGGTTCGATGCCCAAGACCGCTAGGCACCGCTGAGGTACCCTGAGCAAGGTACCGTCCCCGCGCACTGCTCCCCGGGCGCCGTGTTCCTGGCTGCCCACTGCTTCGCTTGGTGAATGGGTTTAGGGTAAATATAGTATATAAAATAAATAAAATAAAAAAAATAATACAAATAAAATGTCATGGTACAAAGGTGAAAAGGCTACTGTCATAGAGAATATATTTACTACATTCTGCTGTGGGGTGCTGTATGTTTCCCCTTAGAAAGTTCCTCAGGACTCACCCCTGATTGCACTCCAGATAGCGAGCCGCAAACTTTTCCATAAGCCGGTCAATTTTCTGTGCCTCTCCGG
This sequence comes from Clupeocharax schoutedeni, assembly GCA_037974565.1. Taxonomy (NCBI): domain Eukaryota; kingdom Metazoa; phylum Chordata; class Actinopteri; order Characiformes; family Alestidae; genus Clupeocharax; species Clupeocharax schoutedeni. The sequence continues at coordinate 17,740,450 of JBBPDH010000130.1, forward strand.
GCAACCTGAACCCCTCCAAGAAAGTGCGCAGTGCTGAAACAAAGTCCTTGCCACAGAAGTCCAGTTGGTCTACATAGCAGTACATGACCTCCTTATTAAACTTGGTGTTTTCACCAAGAAACTCCCCAACCTGTGTCTGTGTGAAGGAAGCAGGAGACAGGGACTGACACACTGTGAAAGGTGATCGGACTGACAGCTGAGAAGGGGGGACTGATTGCACCTACTGTGTCAAGTCTCTCCTCCTGGTGCAGGAACTGAGCAATGTCCTCTGCGGAGGTTCCCAGCATGCCTTGCTCCTGCAGATATTGCACTCCCCTCTTGGGTTTTTTATTAAATCTGGGAAACACATGGAGAAAACAATGTAAACCAAAAGCAAAAAGAGGAAAAAGGCCTAAAAGTTAAGAAAATATTGTGAGACTTACAGCTCAATGCCATGCTCAATGATTTCTTTTTGCTGTTTGATGACCTCATATTGTTCTGGATGGTCAGGCTGGACACTAGAGGAAACAGCAGAGTCCTGAGAGCTAACGCTGTCCCGGCGAGACAGCAGGTGTTCAGTAAGCTTTGTGTCAGCTCCGTCGCCTTCAGCCTGGTGCTCCTGACCTGCAGTTACAACACAGCCCTTTAAATCACCACTACAAAGTTACAAGATAAGAAGTACATTGCATAAATTTGCTACATTAGGATTATACTACGCTCCCCACCAAAAAAATTATAATGAAAGAATTATAGTGAAAAGTTAAAGTGAAAAAGAATTGTCCCCAGATATCCGGAGCGCCCTCACCTAAATTGGTCTGTAGGTTAGGGTTGACATAGAGGTCTTTACTCCACTCCACCATGCACTTAAGAATGGACACCAAGCACTCCAGCCCTTTCTTACGCAAACTCAGCTCCTATAGAACAGAATGTTGCAACTTACCACACAATGGTAACAAAGCTATAAAAAACTACAAACAGAACAATATCCAACTGTATATGGGGTGAAAAGTGCTGCCAGTACAACAATTCTAACAGTCTGAACACACTACATATTTTCAGCCCCATTTCACACATGAATGTCAGTGTTAGAGATGTTGAGAATAATTATATGTACACAATATATTTATTCTACACACCAAGTGTGTAGATCTGACCAAAACACAAAGAGCTTGATTTGCTTCTGAGAATACAACAAGGTCTAGGACAAGGATAACATCCCAGTGAGTGTATACCTGCAGTGGCGTCATGCCTAGCTCTTGCCCACTTCGACCCTGAGCAATTTTTGAAAGGTCATTCACGAGACGCTCAAAGATATTTGCTGCATTCAGGTCACAGTCATAGTTCACATAGATATCCACCACACACTGCGCATCTGGGGAACATAAGAAAAGAATGTTTTGAATGTGATCCCACACTGTTCGGGTCTTTGAGCTAGACAGGAATAAAAAGATGTTGGGGAGAACTGTAAACAATTCAGACTCATGACAACAGTGTTACTACCTGCACAAATGCGAGTAAGGGTCTGGATGACCATCCACTTGTGCTCAAAAGAGCTAGATGATGTTTCTAGAATGGTCAGAAAAATCTCTCTGAAGAACACCTGACATGATACCAAAAAACAAACAAACAAAAACAAACAAACAAACAAAAAAAGTAGAGTAAGAATATAGTAAAACTGGGCAGTGTATTTTAGTGCAACTTAGGTTTATTTAGTTATATCAGATAATATCAAAAGAACGAGACTGATGCCTTCAGTTCTTCTTTACCTCAATCTGCATCTTAAGGTGGACTTTAAAATGGGAGAGTAGGGTGAGGAAGATGGCCAAAGAGAGCTCAAACACTTCAGGCACAGAGGAGACACCATTCTTAGAAAGTGCGACACACAGGTACTGCTTAATAGCGTTCACAAACATCTCATGTGTTCGGAACACAGGCCCGGCTCCCTGAAGGACTGACAGCAACAGCTGCAAGGAAACCACCTTGGAGCGCAGCTCATGAGACCTGATGGAGAGAATGAAACCAGCACCACTGAAAACAACAATTCAAAAGGTTTATTGTTCTCTAGGAAGGAGCTATTTAGCCATAGATCTAAATTTCCTGAAGGGAAAAAAACAAAAAACACATAGTCTTGGGATTTAATTACAATAGCAACTCAACCAAGCCTCTATTCATCGGTCCACTCACACACTGTTCTCATTAAATCCATAAGACAATAACTGTAACTAAAGCTTTATTACGTTCTTCAACCATTTTCTTTCAGCACTTCCTGATGATAAAGCATTTTCCATGTACCAGTTAGGTAAGCAGGAATGCTGTATATGCAACTCAGCTAACACTGTTTACCAAAGGAAAGTTTACCAAAAGTATAACAAAATAAAACTAGAATTAAATCAAATGTTCTTCTTATAAACTACTGCTTTTTCTGAAAATATACAATGCAGCAAAAATGCTATGGTGTATTTTAAGCACCTATAATTGAGAAAGGGTTAAAGTCTCACTTGGGGTCTGGTGGGCCGTCAGCCAGGGGCTTCATAGAGAGTTTACAGAGGGAACGGAACACCAGGAAAGCATCTTTCTGCAGGATGTGGGAGAAGCGGGCAGCTGTCTGAGTGTTCTGCATTGCCTCCGCATCCTGTGCACAGTTAAAAGAGCGAAAACATGACTTCCTAATTAAGTCTTCATGGATGACTTCTTCAGCAGCTGCACACACTACATAAGTAAAAGTTTCTCAATTATCCTTATAGACACTTATAATTTAGGCCATATTCTTAAGAATGTATTAAAACAGAGTTTGTCTCTTGTTTTGTATTTGCAAGTAAGTTTTTTTTATTTTTTATTATTTCTTCAACTATTAACAGAAAAGTCACCCTTCCAACTAAAGGCAGAAAAATCTTCAAAATCAGCTAAAGGCAACACTGTTTTCTCTTGGGAACCTTTAGTGTGTTATACCATGTTATACCATGCGTGTTATTGTCGTGTGTTATCATCATGCAAGAAATCACAGTTTAAAAATAGGAAGCTTCTCTGCATATAAAACTATGAAAGCCCTGGCATTTGTTCACGTAATGAGCAATAACAGCAATGAAAAGACATATAAGAGAGAAATTCTTCACTTTGGTTAAGTAAAAAACTAAAGCAGAAAACAAAAAAATAAATCAATTAATTATCAAATGGCCAATCTTCTTATAATGCACACTGAATACTATTCAGCATTAAAATCACATAAAAGTTCAGTATTTTAACATACCAGTATATCTGTAGAGGAAACAGAGGCTTGGTCATCCACAACACCGTTCATGTGCTGAGTGTCAGCTCTGACAACAGGGGGAGCTACTTTGGACTCTGAGTCAGAATGCTGGTCCAGTCCTGTCAAATGAGAAACAGTAAAGCTAAAATTACATTTCCATATTTGGGATATTTACATATGTATAATTACAACAGATAACTATTTCAACATGTTACAATGATTATTTAAGCTGGAGCATCTCTCACCCCCTTCTACAGAGCTTTCTCCCAAGCCACTGTCTGGCTCAGCATCCTCCTGAGCCTCTGAGGCCTGTTCTGCCTCAGCCTCCAGCTGGCTCTCCTCACCATCAGGTTCCCTGTCTTCTGGTGACTTGGATACGGGGAGGCCTAGTTTTGTACCATTAAATAGAAAGCATGTTACCAATAAATGCAACTTACCACAGTGTGTGTTCACATTAGTTGAATATCCCACAAATAAAAATGTGATAATTTTATTTTGTGTTCTGTGCCGATGTATCTGTGTTGTGTTTATGGGTAAATACACACAGCATCTATACTTTTATGCATGTGTTCTGCAATTACAAAATTCTTCTTGGTGAAGTCCATCCTACATCCTGCTGAGAGCTGAGCTATGTTACTATGCCATGGCTTTAGTTGCAATGTCCTTTACTGTACTATCAGTTACCATATATTTGTCAGGGTTCAAATGATGAACAGAAGAAACAGAGATTTTGGGTACCTGGTTGTGAGGTTTCCATTATATTCTGTTCTTGTGTAGCCACATCTTCTGTCTTTTGCCCCTCTGGTTCTCTGTGCACAGATTGGGTGTCCTGAGGACCAGGGGGTGTGAGGGAGGGCTCTGTGGGGATAGGAGAGGGTAGGCGTTGGCCATTCTGCTCTGACTGGGCACGTGCAGGCTGTGGGGATCCAGATACTCTGCCTGGTATGGGGGAAGGGTTTTGTGGGACAGGTAAGGGGGTTTGGGGTGCTGGGACAACATTCAAGGGCTGCAGACGCTGCCTCTCCTTGTCTGCTTCCTGAGCCTCCAAGGCCTGCGAACATACAACCATAATGAGAAACGTCTTCAGATGTTTATATTTCAGCTGGAAAGCCAAAGATGTACAAAAGTCAATCAAAGAGCAGGATTATCTATGTACTTCATGCTTACCGCCTGGTTCTCCATGCGAGTGAAAATGACATTCAGCATCTGTGTTAGGGTAGCCTTGGCTGTGGTCTGGTTGATGAGGTTGCGGCTGGCCAGATAGATGTTGTAGCAGGTACGAACGGTGAGCAGAATAGTCCCCTCATGGATTTCTATGTGAGGAGATGTCACTGCAGTCAGAAGAGCCTGAGAAAGCAAGCAACAAGAGTCATGAAGAAACCGAAAACTTCCTAAGACAAAGACACTTGTTTTATGGAGTGGATCTATTTCTATGTGGATTTAACTATATTGTGAAACTGTTACCCAAAATCATGGCAGACACAAAATAAATTTAGCGAGGACACTAATTATGGACAAAACAACACCTCGAATAAGCAACACCTCTAATATTAATAATAATAATAATAATAATAATAATAATAAGTGTATTTACTGATTAAACATGGCAACAGTTGACAATGCAAAGAAACTTTTCTGGTGTCCATTTGACAAGCAATAAATAAAACATATGGTTAAAAGTAATCTCACCTTGATGATCTGTAGCTGTACACCCTCATCTGTCTGTGGGCCCTGAAAGCAGTTGCAAATGGTCTCCACCAAGCGGTCAATCAGCCGTTTCCCTGGTGCTCCACTGTCTGGTGCATTCCCCGTGATGTGGCCATAAGCAATGAGTTTCTGCATAGTTTAAGAATTCTGAATTACGCACTTATGCATTTTGCACAAAAACGACCAGAAACCAGTGTACGGTATAAAGATATCCCCACAGTTCTGCTACCTTACCCAAGCTTGAGAGAGCACCAGCTTTGGATTTTTTTTTTTTTTTTTACATGCAATGTGGGCTGGGTTTGAGATTAGTATGTTGGTTAATAGAGACGGGGGTGAAGGGGGTTGATTCAGTATGTATGATGGTTCATGTATCGCCACACTGACTGAGAAATCAATTTTGATCAGTTTATAATTTGTTTCGGGAGAAAAACTGCAGTACCTCTGTAATCTTAGGAGCCAATTATTGCCTGACTTTGTAAGTAACAGGAATGGTAGAAACATTTTTTTTATTTTTAAATACAGAGTTAACTGTATTTTTAAAAAAAATATGCACTAGATTTCAGGCACTCTTACGCATTCTTACTCTCTGTGATGCATGTGCATGTTCTAGCACTCTCTCTTTCTTGAAATGTAAGCTGCATTTGGAATTATTCTAGAGTTTGAGGAGGGGATGAATGTGACCCTCAGTGAAACCATGGATGATGAGAGATGAGAGTTGGGTTGGTTGTAATGTCGTAACAGATCTTTATTCTCAGTTCTTAAGTTAACCTGGAGTAAAGCAGAGGCAGCAGCACAAGAAGCTTTAGTGCAGCAAGCCTAACAGTAACAGGGTGAATGCTCTCTTCCATTCCCCAAAATGCTAATGATAATGCATTACAATCTATTACAGATGTAACTCTCCTCCAGCCCTTAGTGGGCCCCTCCAGAAAACAGGATGTATGAAAAGCAATCGTTGTTCGTGTGTGAGAGTAATTTCCAGTTTCCAATTTAGCAGCACCAGTTTGGATCAGGTAGCAGGTTCAGGTTTTAAATTCATACAGACCTGTGAAGATTTAAAAAACTCAGTATGCATATATATATATATATGATACCTGTAAGCAGTCCAGAGAGGTGCTGACGATACGTGGAGACTTCGACTGGCATGCCAGTTCAAAGGGCAGGACATACTTGTCTGCTTCAATATAATTGGCTTTTGGTGGAACTACAGTGCCATCCCTGGTAGATTCAGATATTAAAAGGTAAACTCAACATTCTGCACCATAACAGAAAGCTTTTAATCTAGCCAAACATGCCTCCTCAACATATGATTATAGATGCCACTGAGTGAAGAGCTTGTTTATTAGTTTTCACAATGAACGAGCTGCAGCTGTACAAACTGTCCTCAGGTCAGCACCCAACACTAGTGTCTAGTTAACTGTTACATGAAAAGATTTAAGACTGCAGCAGAAAACATTTTTTGGATATAGCAATTTTAATAAACACCCTACCACTTGATATGATCATCAAAGAGATGCAGGAAAGAACAAAAATGCAAAGACCAACTCACTTTTGTTTTTCCAACTCAAGTTTGATCTCCTCTGAAAAACAGGGAAAAGGGTCAATTAGAAGTGCCTGACATTTCTCATTATAATTCACCACTGTAGCCTGTCAAGACTGCTCTTCAATAGAGCCTGTCCACAAATACAAATAAGAGTTTGAGGTATAATAATAATAATAATAATAATACCATGTTAACCATTCAATCATAACAGTTTAGGCGATATGCAGACATACAACAA
>JBBPDH010000130.1:17747260-17757936 GCA_037974565.1 Clupeocharax schoutedeni
ATAATAATAATAATAATAATAATACCATGTTAACCATTCAATCATAACAGTTTAGGCGATATGCAGACATACAACAAATGCCAGTATAAAGTACAGAACTGAATAAAGTACAAGATTAATATCATTGCGCATTTTCTCTCATTTTGTTCCTTAGCACAAAGTTGCTTGATCAGCATGACTAGTATGGAGATGAACAAAAACATGAGCGCCAGGAAAATCAGCACACAAGAAGACTGCAAGCTATTTCTCTTGTTTTTAATGGATTTTTAATGTGGCTGGAATGATAAAAACAAAGAGCCAGCCAGAAACAGTAGCCTGGTCATTATGCAGGACAGAGTGACAAAAACAGCATTGAATAAATAAGAAGGGAAAGCACAAATGGGGCATCCCTGTTAAGCCCTTTATAATCTGAACACACAATGAATATTTAAAACTCTGATCCTCCCTAAACTGGAGTTAAGCATAGCAAATTCATACTCACTCATTATCAGACAGTTACTACATGCAACAGGATGCTTAGGCAATGTCACATTTCATAAGAATGCACAAAGTCAGGGGAAAATTACTGTACGTTATACAGTAATGAAGGTAATACATATTTTGAGATATTTTACTAATAGGCATGAAGAAGCAAAATTACATTTTTGCAGAGAAATTAAAAACTGATCTCATCAAATTGTCAGGGACAATTTTCTTTTCAATGGAAAACTTCAATCAAGAATACCGTGCAGGCCAGAGAACAAAGCCACACTGAAGTCTATCACTGATTAAACCATAGTTTAACCTTAGATTAAATTTTTACAGTTACAACACAGTAGACTGTACCACACGCAGCACAATAAAGACAGTCAGGAAAGAACACGTACAAGTAAGTATTTAGATATTTAGGTATTAACTATTTAGGTCTGAAATCCTGTGTTTTTGTCCTGAGAATACCATTACCAGAAAAAGGTTAATAATGGCGTTGTTATGTGATGTCAAAGATACGTCATTAAAAATATCGGAAGAGCTTACAAATCTTAATGCTTCTGGTATCTTTCAAGCAGGTATGCACACGTCTATGGTCGTATTTGTCATTCTGTTTTTATCACTGCAGCTCACTGGGACAGAACACATTATTCCTTTAGTTCTAATGCATTTTGTACCATTGTGGCACTGTTCATTTAAAGAATGACAAAGTCACAGTATTTTTTCTGTGGTATTACTTTCAGACTTCCCTCGACATGACAAACGATTTCAGAACTGTTTAAATAATTCATGTTGAAAGCATCAAAGCCAAGTCATCAGTGAAGAGGTGGACTATGTGCATAAGCTAAGCCTAATACTGCGAATCCGGGAGTCTGCTGTGCAAACAGACTTGCTGTGGCAATTAACCTCACTGTCTGACAAGAGATAACAATTAGTTTATCGCATTCACAAACACTACAGAACAGGACAAGCAAAACAGAAAAACCCTGCAAGTGATCAGCCCCAGGGGGATTGGGAGGGGTTGGGTTCTGGCCTTTGGGCTTGCTTTAGCTCAAAAGTGAAGGAAATTCCAGGACAATAATTAGAGAGGTCGGAAAATGCACCAGGAAATAGGATCCTCCCATCTCTACAGGTATTCATTTAGTTTGTAAATAAATGATGCAGTGTTCTTAGGTGAAAGTGCCTTTTCAAGCTACCTATATAACCTCAGGGCAAAAACTCACAAGATGATCAAACAACTGAAGTTTTTAAGTGAGTGTCTGGGACTTGGCTACAACGATCTTTTAAAATGAGTTCATCAATATTCGATCGTTTAAAAATATATAATATGTAAACGTATTTAGATTGTTCCTGGTGAGAACATACCAAGACCACCTAGTTCGACAAGGAAGGACTTTAATCAATCAATCAATCAATCAATCAGTAAACGAGAACATGCAGTGGGGCCTGTCAGCAAGCAAACTAAACCGGCTGTACCACCAAAACAAGAATTTGAGTCCAGGATGAAGGTTTAAGAGACTACAGTTGCAACTCGCATCTATGGAGCCAGACGTTAGCTGACATTAGCTATCCAAGCAGTACGTGGTTTTACAGGATTGGTCCAAAAGCTGATTCACTTAACCATTAATAATAATTATTAATATTAACACGTCGATAATCCTTTAAAACCGTTTTTATATGAAGAAGAAACGGTTGTCAGCGTAATTAACCGAAAATACACAAATAAAAACAGCAAAACACACATCAGGTTTGACGTTAGCTTCGTGGCTAACAGAGCTGCAGGCTGTTAGAGGGCCAGCTAGCTCGGAGCTAATTCAACAACAAGGTGAGAAAGAGGAAAGGTTGGAGGGAAAGGGGGTCTAACGCCCCCCTCAGCCTCCTGAAGGAGAAGGAGAGGATGTACTGCAGCAGGTCCAGGTAAATGAGGACGCAGAGCTCACCCAGGGCCACCTGGCAGGCCTTGCGGAGCTGGCCGTGCTGGCTGCGCTTCAGTTCCCGGTCGGCCAAGATCCTCTCCAGCGCCCGGGACAGGAACATGCTCTTGGTCCTGCTGCTGCTCTCCGTCTTCGTCTGCGGTCTCTGCGGCTCCGAGAGCGGCTGTTCTTTCATGTCTCGTTCCGCCACAAGCTCCCCGTTCAGGCCGTCATCCCCGGCCCGACCCTGGCTCTGCCCGTCGCCCACAGGAGAGTTAACCCGAGCTCGCTACGCTCGGTCCGGCCCGCTGGACTCAGCTCTCTTCGCTCTCAGCTCCGTCGCCCATGCTGCTGACGCGTGGCGTCACGTGACCGTCTTCTCCGTTTAACTGACGTGTGAAGAGCTCTCTCTCAGGGCCTCAGAAGAACAATTTATATATAAAATGTACGTATATACATATTATTCCTACTATATAATTAAAAATATATACTTCATACATCCTAATTCATGCGTATACTATAGTATTTTAATTAATATAAATGTATATAAATACATTTACGGTAATTTGCACTATTGACCACACTTGATTCAAAATTCCCCCCAAAAAAGGTTTGGCGTAAATGTAAAAATAATACGTATAAATAATTTATTACACCTTGGAAATGTCAAACAACACAACACATTTTACAGCAATCACAATAATATGGTGATGTTGATGTTGAAACTGAATCAGGAGTGGAATACCGACCATAGAAAAGTGCACTCAGAAAACATATACCGGTAAAGGCCTTACTCTTTTGTTTCTTAAAAGTTATTTAAAACGTTGCTTTGTTGCTTTCTCCTGTCACTGGGAATCAGTCTATAGTGGGAAACTCTGTACACTAATTATACACCCTGATCTCCCTCTTATTTTTAAAGTTACAGTATGATCAACATCTGAGTACCTTTATTACCAAGAAATGGTAATGTTTTTTTTTATTAATGGATACTGACCATTAATAAACAGATAATATAATTATAATATGGATCACCAGACAACAGATAGCTATTAAACAAGCTATTGAATGGCATCCCCCACTGGAATGAAACAGTAATGAGTGCATTTAAAGTTAAAGCACAGTCTAGAATTTGTCTCTGCATCACTACACAATTAGTTAATAGGATTTCAAACATGCAATATTACATATTCTTGCTGTGTTATGAAGAACATTTATTGTATTTTACATTTTCATGTATAGCTGTTCACCAACTCTCCAGTGCTTAATAAATAATAAAAAACTGCAATATATGAAATAAACAAATGAGAACCTATTGGTATCTAAATATGGATTATTTCAAACTTACAAAGTGACTGGGAATATTCTATCTCAGCCACAGAAAACTAAATGTGACCTAATTATTGCAAATCAAAAAGGAAGTCCAACATTTAGGTTAATGTTAGCTGGTAGCGGGTAAACTCTTAAATGACATCGTTAAACAAAACATTTTTAAAATGGGGAAAATATAATTGTTTTTGTACTGGGCCTCCATATAACACCACTGTACACAGATGCTAGTGATAAAAACTCCCACCCATATCAGACAGTAATGGTAAGAATAATAAACATATGATTGTACATGGTGTCACACAGAGCCCTGACCTCAACCCCATCAAACACCATACAAGCCAGGCCCCCTTTTGTCCAACATCAGTGTCTGACCTCATAAATGCTCCATAGAATAGTCTACAAATTCCCACAGAAGCTCCAAAATCAGAGTGGAAGCTGTTATAGCGCTAAAGGGGGCCAACTTCCTTTTAAAGTCTATGTATTTGAAGGCAATGTCATTGAAATCCCTGTTGGTGTAATGGTCAGACATCCCAGTACTTTTGTCCATAGTGTACTTTAGCTCTTAACATTCTTGAACAGCCATCAGACTGTTCAACGCACAGTAACTGTGGTCCTCTCTGTTGCACAATACATCTGTTCGTCATACTATGTATAACACTATTACACACAACACTTTACATTTATACTGCACTGTCACTTTACAGTATTTTATAAAACTAAGACTACTGCTGCTGCACTTTTGTCTTTCATGTCCTTTATGTCTTTATGTTCTATCTGTTCAAGTACGAATTTCATTGTGCTCTGTATACTGTACTCTGTAAATATGACAATAAACTTCAACTTCTCAAACAAGGTTCCCGATGAGTGTCCTTTGATTATTCCAGGTCAGTTCTAGTTAAACAGATTGTAACAACTATATAGTAACTATAGGCAGGTTAGTAATAAAGGGCCACCTGAAACTCCTTCTTTCTAGATGTTAACTGAGGATCCAAGCCAAAAGAAAGCTCAAGAGAGAACAAATAAATCGTGTGTGACTGGGAGCGGGGTCGATTGCAAAACGGCTTTGACATTATCTACCACTAGGGGGAACCATTACATTATAGTTCACTGTCTATCCAAGCAACACGGACTCACCTGTCTTTGTTTAGACAAGTGCTTCTCCCATATATGTAAAGACTTTGGAACTGCATTCATACCAATTGTTGAAATTTCTCACAGGCACACTTTCAGCCCCTTTTGGTTTCAGCATGTACAGGACATACGAACAGATACACTATAGAGACAAAACTATTGGGACACATCGTCTTATTACATTGAGGTGGCCCCTACAAAATGAATGGGCACAAATTCACAAAGAAACACCAAAACCTTGTGGAGGGCCTCCCAAGAAAAGTGGAAGCTGTTACAACTGCAAAGACTCCAACTCCATAAAGTCTATGTATTTGCATGCAAGGTCACTGAAGTCCCTGCTGGTGGTCCCAAAACTTTTGTCTCAACATATGGCCTATATTTGAGGTTTCCTCCTTTGTCCTCTTGGTCCCTGAAGGCACCAGAACACTTTCACAATCATGTATGTAAATAAAAAGGTCATCAAAAAGAGCAAGTTTTTCTACATATTAGTTTATTTCGTCCAGTCTGAAGACTAAGTATACATATGTACCTATTTCTTAATATAGTATTTATCCTTTTAAAACAGTCTCATTAAATGCGATACAAATTTACATCACATAGTATCAATAAGAAAATACTGATCATTTCAGTACAAATCTATACCTTAGGATTTATCTAGCAAGCCAAAAAAAATCATTGCTCATTATCAAAAAAGGAGTTGACACAAAACAAAATGTTTAAAAGCCCATTACAATGGTGGTCTGTCGCTTACAGGTCTCCTTCAGAAATGAAATGAAATTCACAGTATGGAAAACAGCGTGTTCTATCCTTCATTTTATATTCGCCAACCAGTCTGAGCAGAGACCTCTGTTTTTAGAGATGATCCACTAGAAAAAACAAACAAAAAAACAAACAAAAAAACTACCAACAATCAGGAGATGTGTGTTTGTACGCTTAGCGAAGACAAAAACAAGAGTACAAATACATATTGCGTCGATTAGAAAATAAATACATTTACTGTGGTTACAATCCCCATGTGGTGTGTAGTGGTTAGCATAAAAAATAAATTACCGCTTCCTAAAACGCCATTCGTAAGGTCACTCGTGCTTTTACAAAGAACAGCTTGGAATTAGAGCATTAGATCCCAAACCCCAGCATATTACAGCATTATGTACCAGTAAAAGCAGGTAATTATAGTGGGAGTTCTCTAAAGTGTCTGTTTAAAAAAAGGGAAGAAAGTGGACAGGTATGGGCTCTGGTCACAATAATCCAGTGTTTGGGATTTCCATCAGGGATATGGATGAGAGTGAGAATGAGAAAGAGAGGGAAGGGTCAAGTTCCAAGTTCCCCCTGGACGAAAATACATCAGTCAAACAATCCTGTCCACGTTCAAGTAGTACTGTTACATTACACTCACTCATGTATAACGTAGTGTTTACCGTATTGCCTTTGCGTTTACGAGACTGCGGCCCTTGCAAGTTTAATGCACACTGTTTAAACCAGAGCAGCAATCTCAGCTGAAAAGTAGCGTGAATAGTAGTGATAACAATAAAGAATGCTTTGGAGTAGTAAGGCCTTTCCCTTGTTTATGCCGACGTTGACTGTTGGTACAGTGCAGGCCTGTCTGTTTCTAATAGCGCATTCTATACTATCTCAGAGGCACTAAAAAAACAAAACAAAACATACCCAGTCATCATCATTATCCACCCAGAGGTAGGCAGACTCCCATCTTGAACTACAAAAGTTTAGTATTCAAGGTGTGTGAGTCAGAGATGGAGAGGAAGTACAGGTGTGCGAGTGTTTTGGTATATGGGTGAGAAGGTGCGTTCAAGCATATCTGTATTAGATAAGGCTAATGCAGTTGGTCTACAACGTGCCCACCACACATGGTCCTACAAACCGCGGCCCGTGATCTACGCCACTTCAGTTACGCAATTGCTGAAAGGCTCGTGGTGACCTGCTGCAGGTCAGAGTTCAGTTTAGCGCCTGACACCTTACAGCACCTCACCTCTAGTCAAGTCATTACAATTGCTTTCCGCGGGTGCACGGTCATATACAGTATATATATATATATATATATAGTGGGGGGGGCAAAATGTCTGAGACCACAAGTGACAAATTCTTCTATTCTGCTTTCCTTTGTAATATAGTATAAAGGTTTTCATTACAAATTATTTTATTAACATAACAGTTTGAACGAAAAGCTGAATTTTAACAGGGATTTCAGAATTTCTTACTATTTGAGTTATGGGTTGCGGAAATGCCTCTGACAAGCAGATCAGATCCCCTAGAGTTGTCTAATCATGTGATTCAATGGGGGAAAAAAAAGACTAAAAACATCTGACCTTTCTTGCACAAAGGAGTTAATGTAGTCCAATATTATAAACTTACTTACATTTGAATAGTAAAATGTAGAATTTCTTTTCTTCACTGTACTTTAACTCTGCATTATAGGAGTTTAAAAATTCTAAATGTTTTGCTTATTTCCAATGACATTTGTTTAATGTGGGCTCAGATGTTTGAAACCCGAAATAGAATTTTACACAGGTCAACAGATCAAAATCATCAGAGATAAGTTTATGTGGGTTTTGTGTTTTTCACGCTGATTTCAATTCTGTTTTCCGCGCATGTACGGTTGGAGCTAGTTCTATATTGCTTGATAGTTGGTATAATGATCATATAATATGATCATCTGTGTTTGTGTTTGTGAAGAAACAGTGGTGTCTGACTGACACTGATCATTATATCTATGCCACAGTGTGGCCCGTCTTGACTCCACACTGAAAATATTGAAACAGTTACTTAATTAATGTCTGCAGTTTAATAAAAAACGCACGCACGTCTATTGCAAATCTAATATTACTCATAATTCAAAAAGTTGACTGAAATCAGCATGAAAAACTGGTTTAGAGGTTTGTTGTGGTTTCTGATTTATCCGTGTTAATGTGTTTGTTCCTGTAGCTATGGGACATACAGCTGTATGCAAAAGTTTGAACACCTCAGGTAAAATGAAACGTTGTAAAGAAGTGCACCTTCTACAGGGAACAGACATAATTAGTGCACAGGCCACGTTTTTATGTCAAATTCAGCAAATAAACACTAACTGTGCATTGCAATGATATGCAGAAATGTGTCCCATCATGACAAGTACCATTTCCACAGTTCACAATATGCATTATTCTAAAGAGGGGTGGACACACTCTTCATGCATGAACCGGTCTCCACGTCAGAGTGCCCGTAAAAAGTGGCAGATTTGTCCATAATCGTGATCAAGAAACACGAGTGAAATGTATCAAGTTATGATGCCATATGCGTAATTAAAAAAATAATATTAATATGTCACATAAATCAGATGCCACAGATCAGTGTGACAGCCCTTGTCATATGGATAAATGGTCAAAAAAATATGACTTTGATCTTTCAGGTTCTTGGCAATGATTAAAAGTTACTTGTGCAGCACACTGCAATCTACCCCTCAGTCAACCCTACATGAAAGATCTGATCTTCAAACACAAAAGAGTTTAGAAGTGTCCTAAATTTAGCCTATGTTGGATTTAAAAAAAAAAGATTCTCTTGAAAAATGCTAAAAAAAAGAAAAAGTACATCAGAAAGCAAACAACGTGCCGCTTGAAATATAATCATACATTAAGAAAGAGCAGGTTTCCACACTCCTCTCCTTGTTTAACGTTATAATCTCAAAAGCCTGGCCTTTAGCAGTTACTATGGTAACCACGCAGAGCAGAAGTCACTGTAATTTGTTCTTGGTTTGGACACCATAGTCATATTCCAGAGGAAGTATTTGTCTGGGGGAAAGCAGATTGTCGTAATTAATAATGTGCCCAGGAGAACCGTTCTCCGTTGTCCTGCGAGCAGCAGGAACCCGCGGACATGTGCAATCATTCATTCGTTCATTTATTCACTCTCATTACTACTCATTATTGTGTCCCAAATGTGAAGGGAAGTGTTCAAACGCTGCCCTTAAATGGAAAAGACAGGGACTATTTAGCCCTGTGATTAAAGACAAGTGCTGTGTGATGCAGTTGCTGGAGGTCTTTTTCACAGCAGACCCTCCCTTTAGGCTTGGATTCGCTAGTTACATGGTGTAGAGACAGGCTTAGTCCTATGGCACAAGAAATGATGTTGGCATATGGATTTTATTTTGCCTGGTGTGCATGTCTGTAAGGTTTGAATGTATTGTGCTTATGGATGACTACTGTGGAGAGTATTATTAGGCATTATTCTATAGTGCATACACAGTATATGTGGTCTGTATGCACGCCAGTAAACCTAATGCGTGCACATGTTGTTTGTGTTCCATGCCACCATGTCTCGCTCCCCTCTACAGTGTGATTACTGTGCCGTCCTCCTCCAAGTTCCTCCTCTCTAAGCCCCTTTCAGTGGCGCTCAGAGACCCCACGCTAGCGCTGGTCGCCATGGCACCATTTGAAGGTCGGAGGTTAAGATGGGGCTCATACCTTGGCAGGCTTGGCATGCTATAGCTAGCTGTTGCCCCCGCCACAGGTCGAGGGGTGAGCCACGTATCCCCCCCTGACTCGATCACCAAGTCCTCATCCTCATCGTCACTCTCCACCTCCTCCGGCCGGAAGTTCTGGATGATATGTGACGGGGTCATTGCCGCAGCACCCGGCGTGGAGTAACTATAGTAACTGGCTCCGCTGTCAGACGATCGTCCCGAGCTGCCTGAAGCAGCCCCGCCCCCACTGTTGCTGTTACGCACCACGTTGTTGCGCTGGTTGGCTGGCTTTACCGTGATGATGAGATTGTGGCTGTTGGCGATCATCATGTCTGTAACTTGGTCAAGGGACTTGCCAGCCACCTCAATGCCATTGACCTCTAGCACCTCGTCGTTGACGGCCAGGAGGCCCGTGCTCTCTGCTAGGCCGCCAGGCACCAGGCGAGAGATGAAGATGCCCGGGACTTTCTCCAGGCCCTGGGGTGTGACGCGCACGCTGGAGCCATCGCGGATGTAGAAACCCAGCGGTTTCTCTTGCCCATGCTTATAGAGGCGAACGCGGCGGTGAGTCTCGGGAAGGATGTCCACATCGATGATGGACGAGACGGGTCGGAAGTCTTTTGGCAGGCTAATGATGACGGGAGGCTTCTTCCTGGTGGCGTCAGGACGCAAAAGAACCGCTGCTAGTGCTGCAGGAGTCTTCTTGCGAGTCATGCAGTCGGTACCGAACGCAGAGTAGTCCGCTTCCTCTGCAGAAACAGAACAGATAAAGAAAAGCAAAGTGTGAGATTATGTTTGCTGTTGACAGCTAATCAGTTATGGATGAGAGTTTACACTGTTTACTTAAACAAAAGCACTCTAATGTTCATTATGACTGTTCCTCGTTTATGGTGATCAAGCTTCTATTCTTTCACAGCACGGTAAAAGATATTGCTTAATGAACAGACACAGCCTTGAATCATGGCAATGCTGTGACAGAGCATTTTGGTAATGAAATTTAATGAATCGAGTAAAAGTCAACCAATTAATCACACACACACACGCGCGCGCGCGAAATGGTCACCGGCAATGGCATTAGTACTGTTCATTTTATCCACCGCTGGTTGCGCATTAAATCTTCTTGATCTTTACAGACCCAATTATTGCTCAACTAAATTTCTTTTCACTTAAAAACTTATTCCCACTGCTTTGTTGTAAGGGGATACCTATAGGGGTTCCTGAGGCGAAAAATGCCGGCCTCGTTAGTTTCGCCTCTGATCTGAAGTGTAATCTACTGTAAACCCTGCCCGCCCGCCTGCCCACCTCCCTCCCTCCTGCCTCCCTCCCTCCTTTCAAATGGGTCTCCCTCTTTCCTTCTCTCTTTCTCTCTGTCAGCAGCAATT
>JBBPDH010000130.1:17802575-17813594 GCA_037974565.1 Clupeocharax schoutedeni
TAGAAAAAAGAACAAGATGGAAAGCTGGTATCTAGACTGGGATCAGAAGTGTCTAGACTTAAACCCCATTGAGCTGCGTGTATATATATATATGTATACACACACACACACACACACACTGGGGTAAATAATTACACAGGTCAAATCAACAGAGATGAGTTCATGTGGGTTTGGTAGTGTTTTTCATGCTGCTTTCAAATATCTGTTTAGTTTTTCCCACATGTACAGTGTTTGTGATGAAGTTAGTTCTATATGCTTGACAGTTGGTATAATTAGCATATAATAATCATATGCTGGGTGTTTTTGAAAAAGCAGTGGTAGCTGACTGACACTGATCATTATATCTATGCCGCAGTGTGGCCTGTCTGACTTCACACTGAAAATATTGAAACAGTTACTTGAAACCACATACAAGTCTATTGCAAGTCTAATATTACTCACAATTTAAAAAGATGATGTGAATAAAGAAGATCTGAAATCAGCATGAAAAACTGGTTTAGAAAAGTGTGTTGTGGTTTCGGATGATTACAAAAAAGATTTTTTGTTGTTGATCTGTGTTATTTGATCCACTGCTAAATTTTGCTGACTTACAAAAAAAATGGACCGTCTCTAATTTATGAGGTAGTTTCATTTTTATGGAGAGACAGAATATCAACCACAAATCAAGAAAATGTTACACAAGTTATAAATTGATTAGCATTATACTGAGTGAAATAAGTATTTGATACCCAAGTAAAACACGACTTAGTACTGGGTGGAGAATCCCTTGTTGGCAAGAACAGCATTGACATTTCCTGTAGTCAGTCTCACATCTCAGGAGGTATTTTGGCTTACTCCTCTTTATAGAAACTCTAAATCTTTTAGGTTCCTTGGCTGCTGCTTGGCAACACGAAGCTTCAGCTCCTCCACAGATTTTTTATAGGACTGAGATCTGGAGACTGGCTAGGCCACTCCAGGACCTTAATGTGCTTCTACTTTACTTTAGCCACTTTAGCAGTGTTCTACTTTAGCCACTCCTTTGCTATCTTGAACATATGTTTTGGGTCACTCACATGCTGGAAGACCATCCGCAACCAAGTCTTCTGGCTGGGGGAAGGAGGCAAGTCCAAGATTTTATGATTTTATGATACATTGTCCCCTCAATGCAGTGAAGTCAACCTGTACCCTTAGAATGAAAACAGCACCAAGAGTAATGTTTCCAACCTCCATGGCTTGACTTTGAGGATGGTGTTCATTTCTCTTCCTCCTAACAAGGCGGGTCAAATTGATGCCAACGAGCTTGATTTTGGTCTCATCTGACCAAAGCACTTTCCTCCAAGAATAATTTAGACCGGCAAACTTAAGACCGGCTGTTCATGTGCCTTCTTGAGCAGGGGAACCTGCGGGCACTGCAAGATTTCAATCCATGATGATGTAGTGAGTTACCATTGGTGTTCTAAGTGACTGTGGACCCAACTGCCTTCGGATCATTAACAAACTCCTCTTGTGTAGTTCTGTAACTGATAGATTGATTGTAATCTGTGTGCAGCACGGGCGCACAGCCAGCCTGTAGGGGCCAGAGGTTTGGCTGGGTTGTAGGGGATCAAAATACTTATTTCACTTAGTGGTATCAATTTATAACTATTCATAAAAATGAAACTAGCTCATACATTAGAGAATGTTCATTTTTTTTGTCAGTCAGCAAACCTACAAATTCTGTATGTGATCAAATAATTATTTCCCCAACTGTATATAATTATTTTATTATTTAAACCGCCTTTAATACATGTTTTTTCTTGTCACTGTGAGAAAATATTTGCATGAAGCAGCTACATATCTATAAATGCAATTTCGGACTGAGAGAGGGAAGCAGTGGTGCAGTGCAGATGCAATGAATATTTAGTGTGTGTGTGTGTGTGTGTGTGTGAATGGAAGAGGGGGAGCAGCGCCTCAATTTCAATTTCCCTCTCTCTGCTGAGTAATTCTTTTCAGGGGTAATTACCAGGCCGGTAAGGGAGTGCAGACAGGCCATTTTCATCCCAGCTGAAATGAACGATCTGTCATTGTGTTTCCCCTGGAGGAGAAGGGAAATATACAGGGTATTTTTTCATATTACACTCAGTAGGCAAATCCAAAGCACAAATCCAAAGCAAAGACTACAAGGCGCATGTGTTGATGGTACTGATTGCTCCACGGGTATTTCGGCTGTAGCAAACGGTTATTCAAGCATCGCCTTATGTCTCATATCTTACAGGAAAGCTTTTTCTTTGGCTGTCATTTGCAGCTTCCTTTGATGTTTTTTTCTGAAACTGAACGAAGCCAATGATGAACAAATGTCACTAGGCAACAAGTAACAAACAGATCCCCAACCGGCCAAATATCCATGACTATTTGTTGCGGCTACGTTTATCTTGTTGCACAACAGGAGCTCATCTCCCATTAACACTATATTATGAAATTCCATTATGATCCCTTACTGTGCACTGCTTGGGGTGTTATGGTGTTCATCCCATGTTTATATATAATATTTACCAAGACAAAACCCTGTTAACAGGGGCAAGATTAAGTAAAACATCGTTGCAAATGAAAGGTGCTTTAAGGTGCAACTATATCTGGCAAAAGTTGCAATTGCTTGCTCATAATGTAAAATCTCCATAGAAAAACCCTCACCCTGAATGAGGCGCTCTGGAGCAGCCACAATAGTCTAAGGTCATCATGCTCAATGCCAAGCATCAGCAACATTTCAGAACAAATTCAGGGTCTACAAACATGTGGACATATGATGCGTCTCTCAAGAAACAAGTCAGTTCATGTGCTTGTATGAAAAGATTAAAAGAACATTTTAAATTATGTTTCTGTATATGATTTCTAATGGGCTTATCGAGCTCAATAGAATATGCTTCAGTGGCTGAATTGACCTTTAGCTGGCCTTATGAGGGCATTATGGCCTTGAGCTGGTCTCCAGTATCTGAAGAGAATGACTCACTCGAACCCCTCTGCCAAAAAATGGTTATTAATAAACTGCCTGTTGTTGGTGTGCAGACAACTTTAATAACCAGACGAATGGGGGAGGAAAATACCGAGCTGTATCAAGGTGAGGCTCTATGATAAACAGCCTGTTTGTTCTTTTCTGAATTTGAAATGAAGAACAAAGAAAGGGTTGCGAATGAGATCCCTCCACAGAAATAAGGTCACTGGTGCCTGTCTCATTGATGCAATAGGTCTAAAATAACAGAATATATGCAGAAACCCCCCCCCACCCCCCACCCCCCCAACCCTGCATTATTCTCGGATCTTTTTATAGCCTGGAAACAGCTGCCCCTCTATCTCCCAGCAGGATTCTCTGACCACCTCGCTCCATGTTCTCCAGAGACTGGAAACATCTCTATGAACGTATGCCCTGAGCTCAGAAAGGTTCTCTGACACATATAACAAATAACACTGCTGTACTCTTGGACACGCGCAGCTCAGGATTCAGCTTACTCATGGCAGATAAAAAGCCCATCAGCAGAGTAAGTATGGTAAAGAGGAAAGAAAAGAAAGTGGAGAGCAAGACTGAAAAGGAGAAGGAAAATAAAGTGGAGATCAAGGCTGAGAAGGAGAAAGAGAAAGAGAAGGACGGGAAGATTAAAAAGAAGCCAGAGAAGGCCCCAGAAAAGCCAAAAGTAGAGGATGAGAAGCCAACGGGAAACGGGGAGACAGTCGAAGGGGCACAGGGCGGTGCTGAGGATGGAGAATTCCAGTTTGAGCCTATAGAGCTACCTCCATTTGAGATCATTGTTGGGTAAGCAATAGTTACATGGTTGCTATCTTAAATTTATCTTTAGTACTAATAGGTTTTTAATAACAGCCATGGTGTACACTAGTTTTTATACCGGAGACTGAATGGTAAAGGTAAACTTCAAATAAAATGGTTTATGAAATAAAATGGTCACTCATGCTCTATGCCATTGCCTGCAGTAACCTTGTGGTGTTGGGATTGCTATGACTAATTTAGCATGCCACTTTATTTCAAGTGCTGCGTATGACATACTCATAAGAGAAGGTTTATTAAAGGTTGTGCTGACACGACAATCATGAGCTTTTGCTGAATTTCAGTAGTGTTTTGCTGACTTTCAAAAGTGTAAACAAGGGATGGGTCATAGACCACCACCACGGTTGGGCTAATTTTACACACCTACTAAACTTGATCATAAATAAATTAGATGAAACAGGAGTGTCTGAGCAAGAAAAGCTAGCCACTGCTGATACAGACAGATCATGAGCGTTTGAACTGGAACTATACCAGGGTCTTTCATTGCCATCACTGTCTGTGCCTTCCAGAGATCGGCTCAACCCCACTTTCTTCAAGTTCCAGTTCAAAAACGTGGAGTACTCCTCTGGCCGAAACAAGACCTTCCTGTGCTATCAGGTGGATATACAAGGAAGCACAGGAGAACCTGATGGTCTCCGTGGTTATCTGGAGGATGAGCACTCGGGCACTCATGCTGAGGAAGCCTTCTTTCAACAGGTGCTGCCCCAGTATGACAAATCACTGCGCTACACGGTCACCTGGTACACATCGTCCAGTCCCTGTGCAGCATGTGCTGCTAAGCTGTCAGAGATATTGAGAGTCCGGAAGACACTCCGCCTCAACATCCACTGTTCTCGCCTCTTCCTTTGGGAGGAGCCTGAGGTGCAGGCAGGGCTGAAGGCACTGGTGCAGGCCGGGTGCAAACTAAGGATGATGAGGCCACTGGACTTCTCCTACGTTTGGTCCACTTTTGTAGAGAACGAGGAAGACAATTTTACACCATGGGAGGACTGTCACGACAACTATGAATACTACGATGAGAAGCTCACTAACATCCTGCAGTAGGGTAAGTATTTCGCTTAACCCCTGTTTGTAATTAGGTGATAGTCTTTAGCCATGAATGCTTTAAAAAAAGGTTTTAAAGGACCCAAACTAAACCTTGCTCAAAAATAATGCAGCGAATCCTGATATACTGATCCAATCCCATATAAAAAATTCCCATTCACTAGTCAGTTTGTCAAAAACACATATAGGCATTAAAGCATCAGTTGGTGGACTGTTTCACTGTTTCAAGCATCTTACACAGCTGTGATGCTGGGGTTGTTGAACGCTGTATACTTACTGGAGATTCTAATACAAGCACATATCTAACTGGTACAGGCATACAGTTAAAGACTATAGCTCATCTTCTACACACAAAGCGGTCACTCTTCACCTTGCCTTTCATTAGCAGTAACTTTCTCACTACTGGACTGCTATTGGCTCAATATATTTGTTGAATGGTCTAGTCTTAATACAGAGACACTGCTGTTCCTAATACATGTATGCTAAAGCCCAACACAAGATCATGCCACTAGCATATCAGTATCACTGTTGTGCTGAGAATGGTCCACTACCCAAAATATCATCTCAGTGCTGGTCCTTTTCTAGTGATGGATAGGGAACGGGGAGGGGGTGATAAATTAATATAGCAGCACAGGGGCTACATCATTTCAAAGTTCAAACACACACACATATCAAGTAAGTGTTTCTGCCATTACATCCCTACAAATAACAAGAAGAATTTATTGAGGACTTGAGTATGAACACAAAATTGCATTGTTAAAGTTTCTAACAGTCCCATTTTTCACCTGGTTGTTTCATAAACATACCAGACAGGTGTACACACTCAAGACACATATAAAACAGTTTCAAATTACTGAAACTTTATGTCTGAGACATATTTAAGCCATCTGTTATAGCAGTGAAAATGCCTCTGCCTCTAGTTCACATTCCCCAACCAAATCACCTAATTAGTGATAACATCCAACATGCACTGCTGGTGAAAGGGAATAAACAGTGTAATGTGTTATGCTTTTAACAAGGAGCAAAACAGGGTCTTATAAACAGTGTTGAATATGGACTGTGCATTACAGATTGATATTTGATCGGTTTAATAGGTCAGCGTTGGTGCTGACACCAGTCCATTATTGGAACAGTTTGTAGCTACATGAAACTGCAGATTTACCACATGAGAGCAGTTTCAGTATCACTAGTGGGTTCTAAGTGACTAGGAATTTACTGTATTTTTTCTTCCAAAACCTACAGTAATTCTTCTCTTTCCCCCCTAGGATTTGTCACAAATGGACTCTTCTCTAATGGTACACCTCTACTTCTTTTATCGGTCCTTTAAATCTGGCGAAATTGCTTTCACTGTATTATTTCTCACTGAAACACCTGAAATCTATTTTTTTTTTTGCAAATGTGATCCCTAAATCTGTACATATTTGCACTTTTTTTTTATTTCAGTCATTCTTCATTGTTCATGCACACCATCCAGTGTCAAATGAGGTTATGTGGATCATGCACGTGATGTCATTGATTTTGAAAACGTGCGGGTCCTTTCAGGCCTGGTCTGTTTACATTAAAGATGGTAAGGGTCACTTACAAATAACCAGCGAGACAAAAACAGCAGCAAATAGTAATAAGGCTCAAAATCTGATCATATCTGACTTGATTTTCCACAAAAAAGACAAAAAAACACAATGCAAACGAACAATTGCCATAATTATGACTGTTAAAAGATCAAAAAGTGAGCAAAGTAATAATATGCTAGTATCACAGTGATTATTGCTCTATGCAGCTTTAAATAACAGACTAAACCCTAAGATTAGATATAAACCAATCATATCATGACAACAATAACGTTAAATACAAAGTAGTTTATTATTAAAATATCTTTTGGAACCCAATCTAGTATTTAGTTGATTTTAGGATGGCATGCACATGTTTAGTGCATACCTTGAATTTGTTGAAAATAGATGAAAGTAATATTATGCAATGCCAAAGTTGTGTCCTTATATATATAGACAAGTATATGTTACAACTTAAATAACATGCATTTCATAGCATCATTATTAAAAACTGCATTCGACTATGCTTTACAACCTCATATACTTTATATAGTCTAATCTGATCATTTTTACTTTTGATACTTGGGTATATTTGAATGTGCCTTTTCGATGCTGCATGTTCCTCCCCATGGTTAAAAAAGGTAAACAGCATATATATATATATTAGAGGTGAGCATAGATTAATTTTTTTTACATCGTTTAATCCTATTGTAATCTTGGCGTTAACCACGCGAGATTCTCGCGCTGACATACACAATCGGATCGTATTTTGTTAGCCTGTTTCTGTCCTTTGTTTTCGTAGCTGTCATAACGCGTGTGTGTCCGTGAAAAGTTTGGAGTGAAACGAAACGCTGAACATTCTAGCATGTTGAAACAAGGGGTGGGCTGTGAAGTCAAGGTGGCGGGGCAGGGCACGCAGGGACCGCATGGCTGAGATCAGACCTGATCTGACTGAATTTTGATTGGTGCAGAAGCGAGGCTCTGCGGACCCTCAGAAACTCTCTCATGGAACGGCACCATAGTTTGAGAAACGCTATACCCAGCGTTATTATAAGAATCTCGCGCCATTAACGTTGTTAATATGTATATATATATATATATTAGGTTACATTAAGTATATGCAACGGATATTTACTTTATTTTCATTATACTTCATACCATACATTTACATTATTATTTGGTTATTAAAGTAGCCCCTTATAGTCCCGCATGAACATACCACACCACAGCACCTAGTGTGAACATCTTTCTCTGCATTTCACCCATTCATCAAGTAAAACAGTGGCCAGCCAATGACATAGTGTGTGGGGTTGGTACCTTACTCAAGAGAACCTCAGTGATGCCACTAGTAGTCCTGGGGTAGGACTACTACCCATGACCTTCCAATTGCAGGGGCAACTTCCTAAACACCAGGCCACCAGCTGCCCCAAGTTACTCACTACTGTTTAAAAATATGGTGAAAGATGTACACAACATTTTTAAAGAAGCAAGAGAGCATTTACTAAATACTAAAGTAAAAGCTTGGGTGTTGCAGTTCTATATAAACTGTAGCACTGCAAACAGATTACAACAAATAGCACGCATAGTTTCCATTTTGTGTGTTTAAACAATTCAGAAAGGACCCAACATAGGTAAGCTTAGGAAAATGAAACATTTATTTTATAATAGCGAACCCTGGACTGATGCTGAAAAAGAAACATGATATAGAGGACAACTTCAGAATATTACAAAAAACACTGACACCATCTAGTGGTGGACATTAACCACCATTTGCATCATGGATGTACTTCAGAACAGAAAATCAACAGAATGAACAAAAAAAAATCAACAGAATGAACAGTCTATGACTGACCAACCCTTCATTTATTGCCAAGAAATTATGTTGTTTTGCTTGACATTATGTCATTTAAAGTCTAATAGTCTGCATATCATTATCAAGGAGGATAGAACCCCCCCCTAAGGTTAATTCCAAACAGAACTTCCAGCCACAACGAGTGCAAGTGGTCTTCTACCTGTGCTGCCCTGGGCTATAGTGTATAAACAGTGACAGTCACTTCTGTGTCTTTGAAGACTTCTTCGATCATCACAGACACTTGGTCCCAATTCAGCCGGTCCAAACCACAGCCAATCCTAAGTTAACATGCAAGTTGTGATTTCTAATGTACACACAGATCAGGATCTAAAATTCTGTATATAACAGTGAAAATCTGGGTTGTCATTAGGAAAATTAAACAAAAATGGGTAAAATCAGTGACCAAAGCTACTCAGTGATTAGGTGAGATGTATGATGTAATGTGCATGAATGCTTCATACCGAGGCATCGACACTCTGGTCACTCCATTGTCCAAGCAGTGTTCTTTCATGGCTTCCAGGCTTTGTCTGAGAGTTTGATAGGTGGGCTTGTTGTTGTACTTTTCCTTTGTAATCTGAAGGAGAGATGACGGGTGAAGAAAATAATGTCAGACTTTTGAATAAACAAGCCAATAAACCAGTTCTCTCTTTGTATTTGTGTACTGGGATTGTTCTAATGGATCTTCACATGGTTTTATCAAGGAAATAATCCTGATCAGCGCTGACATCATCAGTGATAATTATCTCACCAGATAGTAAACAAAGCGGTCAGATCTCTTTAGTACAGCACATTCCCCAGGCTTCTTCTCTGTGGAGTATAATCAGTAGTTCAATTATGATTAACTTACAAGGTCAGTGTAAAATTTCATTTTGTGTTTTAGCAGGGTGAAAATCCTGACTAATCACATGAAACACACATTATTCTGGTCAAATATACCACATCTTGGTTTAACACATTTCAATGCATATTGAAATCACACAAAATGTATCAGTATAATGGTAATGTGTGATTTTGTTCCTAAAGCGCAGCTCTAGTCAGTGCAAGTATTTAGGGAGCAATCCTCCGGTCATGAAACCCACTTTGTGCTAGGAGTTCATCCACTCCTCGGAACTTCCTCTTGAAGAGGACAGCGATGCCTGCTCCCATGCGGCAGTCTTCGCTGATGCAGTGAGCCAGGGCATCCGTGGCAGGACAGGAGAACAGGTCCCCCTTCACATAATTCAGCTTATTAACCACAGCTTCACACTGACCAGGAGAGAAGGACACCAGGGCATCAACTTATTGACAACACAGAATGTTCTACAGAGGTTCCCTTTTCAGGTAATACCAAAATGCAGCAAAAGCGCAGCTGCTTTATAGAAATCTAAGACCACAATCTAATGGGCAATCTGGAGCATCAGTGTCATGAAAGAACCCTGTAAATGGGAAACTCTGACAGGAACCAGGAGTTAAAAGGGGAAACTGTCCTCCACTTGTAAACACGAGATAGAGAACTTAGAAATGCGAGCGGAACAAATTAGGAAGAATCGAGCAAATATCTTAATGCATGTGACTGATCGTGTATCTGTGATTACTCATGTGGAGTGCTGAGAGTCAGACATACGTAGGTGTAGCGAGCAATAAAATGACAATGGTAGAACTTCCTACAGTCCTTTAGGGCACAGGTTTTGGATCAGTGCTACCACTACAAGCGTGCCCCAGGATATGGTAATATATTAAGGACTTTTAAAACTGTAACCAGCTAAGTGAAGGTTTATAAACTGAAATATGAATTCTTAAACATGTGTACTTTATGCAGGACTGTCAAAAACAACTGGGGTTTTTTTTGGCAAAGGTTTTAAGTGACTGTCTCTTCTTTCCACTTACATTGTCTGTCTTCATTTGCACTGAGCTGTCGCCTGGGCTCTTTAGACACCTGACAATCAAATAACCAGATGATTAAATTAAAAACAGGGATGACAACAGTGAAAGGAAAGTTAATACAACCCTAGCTAACTAGCTCTCTGCAGGAAGGTGTTAATCAGAACACCAAGTAATTTAAAAATCAGATTGTCTGAGTAAACATGTATTATAATAGCTTAATATGTTCAAGGGTATGATAAAGTCACTTATAACTCCAAGTTTCTCTCAAGACTAAGTGATTTGTAGGGATGAGCCATAGTGAGCTAATTCTATCCAGTTGTCCAAGCGTTGGAACATCATAAAGTTTACTACAAGACTGACAAAAGGTTGAAACAAAGTCCTTACTTCGTCATTTCTTAGATAAATATATATTTATGTAACATACGACTGAACTAACAACACAAACACAACACAACACAACACGCAAGGCTAAGCTACGTGGCTACAGTAGCTGCGGGAATGTTGTTTATTTCTGTAGGGGTGCACAGCTGCCGCCTGGCGGCGATAAAAAGTAAGAGCAACTACTGTTTACACTACACTATCTGGACAAAAGTATTGGGACACACCTGTTTTCCAGGGTTTGGGCTAGGCCAATTTCTTCCAGTGAAGGGCAAATTCTAATGCTTCAGCATTTGTATACACTTTGGGTTTGGGGAAGAACCTTTTGTATTCCAGCGTGCCCCAGTGCCAGATTGGATGAGTTCGGTATGGAAGGTCTTGGCAGAACTCAACCCCATCCAACACCTTTGACATGAACTGGATTGTGAGTCTAACATCAGTGTCTGACCTCATAAATTATATACGCACACACACACACACACACACACACACACACACACACACACACACACACACACACACACATATATATATATATATAT
>JBBPDH010000130.1:17820279-17839313 GCA_037974565.1 Clupeocharax schoutedeni
ATTATGAAAATAAAGCTTTATATTAAAGAAAATTAGATTTTTGTTTGTATTTGCTGTAGAGCTGCCACTATCATGTCGTTATTATAAAAGTAACTAATAAACAGGGAAAGTAAGTACCACATTACATTAAAAGAGTTGAAACCCATTTTTTTGTTTCGATGTCACAGCAGCTTTAATTTCCTGTTATCTGGGGTAAAAAATCGGTATTGGTAAAAAATCGGCCGATCACACTTACACAAAAAACAGTAATCAGAATCGGCCAAGAAAATTGCAATCAGTGCATCCCTAGTTGGTACCATTGAAAAATGAAAACCAGTTTCAAAACATCACTTTCACGCCCTAGTTCATAAATAGAAACTAACCTACAAAACCAGTGCATCACAAAAACAGGCCATATATTACATATATCCACCTACCCAGCCTGAAGCAGTTTACTGCCACTGATCATGTTTAAGTTTGAAGGACAATTTCAGCCTTGCTGGGTTTTTGAACAATTGCAACACAGGGGGGCACTCAGTACTGTCTCTTAAAGGCACAGTAACTATATACAGCCTGTTGTTTTCTTAAACATTTAAAAAAAAATGGTTAGGGGGCAGCGTTGAAAATATGTAAAATCTTTTAATCAACGTAAGTCGTTTTATGTACTTCTCAGTGCACAACTTAATTTGCACTGAAGTCTGCGGATACCTACAGACCTAACTTGATATCTATTTCCACGATTCATATTGTTGCCTCATGTAATTTTACATTCAGGCTGTGTAATTTACATGTACACTGTACGCTGTACATACAAATGTGTACTTTAGTGCAAGTACCTTAAAATTTATTTCGTTTATTTAAATGCTGCAACATCATTTAAAAAAACTAAATAAATGTCAGCAATGAATCAGTTTCATCAAGGAATTTTGTCTTCTTCTCACTATAAATTCATGGCCATCATTTTGTGCTTATTATTATTATCAAAGCCTTATGAGCAAAGGAAGAGGACTGGTGATAGGCTTTTTTGCAGCTATTATGTATTGCAATGTGACACTCACCCAGTGGATTAATCATTAAGTTTATGTTGACATAATAAACAAAACTGCTTTGAAAAACTTTTCATCACAAGGTCATTTGTGAGTGTGGATTGTTGTGTAATGACACAACAGTGATCACAGCTGAGTTATGTCTGCAATATGAATGAGCTCCGTTAGGACTTACCTAGCCCTCCGGCAACAATCACCCTTCCACCGAGGCAGCCAGCAACAAAGTCTGCCCTTTTCTCCCTCATCCGAGAGCTCCGCGTGGGCTTCAGCCACACACCTACACAAAGGGTCCAAAGTGTAAAGGTCAAACAATGGGTAGAGAAGGGTTAATTAGGAAGTGACAAATAAAGGTTAAAAAACACTTAGACTTTCCTAAGTTGGTGAAGTAATCAAGTTTACTCAATATGTAACTGATACGCTACTTTTGGCATTTACTTATGTGGTACCTGACATTGTGTTTCAGAAACAGTTAAAAACTAGAGGAGCTGAAGTCCTGAATTTCATGCTTAAATGTATTGTTCCAGTTTGAAACAGGTATATGATGAAATAGACCCTGTGACACAATGCTATTTGATAAGAATAAGCTTATTCTCACAATGTCAGCGCAAAATTGAAGAAGGACACTTAAGCACATTTACGCACATTTTGGCTACATATGTCGTAGAAATTAGATTTTACACCAAAACGTTCAAACACACAAAATATTTGATAAATATTTTGTGTGTGACTTAGCTATCCAGCAGGAGTTTCTCACTTCTGCTTGTTTTGTGCATCTGTCAGTGTGTTTTTGCAGAGCTCTGTGCAGACAGAAGTATGTGCTCTGCAAAATGATCTAATAATGATGGTCATAAACCAAAACAAGCAGAAAGGGCAGTGGGAGCAGGGGAGTCAAAAAGAGTCCAGCCACGCACCCTCAATCTGCTCTCAGCCGTAATGCCCATCTGATGAACTTGCACTAGAGAGGGCTGCCCATTTTTGATGCTCAGACCTTTCAGCTGTTGTCTGTGGATACTGCCTGTAAAAGCCTTTCATAACCCTGTGGCACTGTCACTGTGCCATCATTTTTGGATATCTGTTCCAACACTTGATCTGAACTGACCCAGGCCCCCAAAGCCAACAAAAATTAGTCAGACTGCATATCTCTACTTCAAAGTTAATGATGTCCTGTGCCTCAGACTTCACAAGGCAAAACATCTGTCACTCCTTTCTCTAAATACCAGACCTCACCGTCTCGATAAGCTTGACCATAAGTGGATTCTGGCTCTTGCATCAGAATGTGGAGTAACACCAGAGGTACACAGTTCCTCAATAAGACCTTCCCAGATGTTGTCTGTCGCAAAACATCAAACAATCTACATCTGGAACATTTTGCTCTTCTTTCCTTTTCTGTCTCTCTTGCATCCTCTCTCCTCCTAGATCCGGGCTGCAAGGCTCTCCATGGTAACAGGGAATAGAGGCGAGAGTCATAGTTGTAGTTGATGTGCTCCACATGGGTGCGATGAGTCAACAGCCCCCCAAGACAAGACCCCCACCAGATATCACAATCTGTAAAGCCATGATGTGCCCAATCTCTCTGTCTCTCTCCCTCTGTGTCTCGGCAACTAGGAAATGTGATCAAACATTGTTGTTTCAGTCACAGATCGTTTTTTTATGTTCATTGTTTATTGCAAAAGTAGATGTGGATGATTTAGCCACTGGACACGCTCAATTAGGAAGCAAATTGTTCTCTGCATCCAGGGGCTCTGAAAAAAAAAAGTTGATGGGAGTTTCTCATCTGTAGTTAGGCAGTGCCACCCCAAGGGTATTATGGCCTCTGAAACAAGGGCTTATCTCTAGCCAACCAGTGTTCTTTAGTTAATCATAATGGCTCCAGGTCATTAACAAATCCAAAGATTAAATTCTCCATTTGTGCTGAACACACACCACACAGAGTTGCACTCATTACAGCATGGTGTAATTAATATCTCCACAGGTGAGCTCCTTGGTTTTGTAAATGGTTCTGACAAAAACAGAATATACTGCTACCATCATACAATACTGTAGCAATACGGCGCCACTGCTCTGTAAATGTCTCTGCATGTAGATTATATAAAACCTAAATACAGAACTTGAATGATTACATTAGTGATTACAATACTGTATTGTGGAGCAGTACATTTGAGGGCATGAGGGTCAGAGGAACATATATCACTGCAACACAGCATTACACAACCGTGTGAATTATTCATGTAAGAAAAACATTGAAGAATGATTGATTCAGCCTATAGCATAACAGCAATGATACATAACCATCAGTTCTGTGAGCAGGGGAATGCATTTTTCTGTATTTCTGTGTGAGACCGAGTCTTGGCTGGTTGTTGTGTGGCTCTGGCGTCCCATTACTTTTGTCTTGACCATTACACAAACAGAGCCTTTAGTGATACTCCATTCAGATACATAGGCTTTTATATAGAGTTGGTCCCCCTTTGCAGCTGCTATGGTTCTTGACGCCCATGCTCTGGAGTAACTTATATTTCTTTAACAAATTCGATAAAATGTGAATGCCCTGCAGAAGCAAATAGGATTGTTTTTATATTTGATTTGATTACATTAATGTTTAAAGTGAGATTTACAAAAAACATTTTGTGTAACTGTATAATTGTATTAAAGGAAATATTGCTGTTAAAAAGCTCCTTGTTAGTTTAAAGTGTTTACAAATCAAAAGTTTTTTGATTTGTTCATATAGCAGTACTTTATAAATAAAAGTATGCAATGCACTACTTTTGAATGAATTATTTAATCATGCGTAATGATTAATCACAATGTGATTAATCGCAATTGATTGCAGAAACCCATGTGATTAATCACGAATTAAACATTCTTAATCATTGCCCAGAATTAATTAGGACATTACCTAATATAGCACACTACTTTTGCACATGTTAACATTGCACACAACCCTGTTAATGCAGTGCTTGCCCTGAATCAAATAATTTTATTGATCCAGGAGGAAATTGCTTACAGAATAACAGCAAAAAATGTTTAGGTCTTTACCAGATCCATGGGAATGAATTATGAACTGAATACATGTGTGTAAGACGTGCTAAGAACTGCCTTACAGACGCCCTAATACATAATGATTTGAATGGTGTGTGGGTGGTATAGCATCATGCAAAAGAAATCAAGCAAAAGGAGCCTTATTGGTTTAGCAGTAATGTTTGAATCTGAACAGGTAAAAATGCCTGTGTCTCCCCAGTGCAGGGAAGTGTTTTATCCATGTCAAAGACTTTAAATCAGCAACTACTAAGAAAAACATGAATAAAGGCAATTACTGTCATCTTCTGAGCATATCATCTCTCTTCAGAACTGTTGTTAACCATTTCTTAACTGTAATCCATTGCTGTCCCATTGAGACACAGCAGAAGACACCAAGACAACATTTGACCACCATGAGAAAAATATCACTAGACTGAAACAGATGAATAAGAAAAATGTATAAACGCATAAGTGCAATGTATAAACAATTTTGTATGCAGGCCATATGCAGGCAATTCTGTAAAATCGTATATATATATTGCACTTTAAAGCATTCAAGTTAATTAATCTACAAAAAACAATTAGTTATAGAAACAGCTGATCTTGCATTAATAGTAAGTATACTGTCTGACACTAATGCAAACAATTAAATGTAGATCTAAGCATTTAAACCGTAATTAAATAAACATAATTATTAGAACACTAGCAGGGGCATGAACACAGTGGATGTACTGCTCCACTGAAGCTATTTTTAGGAGCGTTTTATTTTTTATCTTCTGGAAACACCGGTTCCTTGGTCTGCATTAAAGATGACTTCATTAAATATTAATACAAAATCTCCAGTTCATGTTATAAATACTTGGATGCATTTAATGCAGGAGGAGAGAAGAGAAGCATTAGATTGTCTATGAAAATTTTTTATTCTGCAGTATAGCATGTGGAAAAGGGGGCAGTTGGTAGCCTAGGGGTTAGGTAATTCCCTCTGATCAGAAAGTCCGGGTTCGATTCCCGAGACCGCTAGGCACAGCTGAGCTACCCTGAGCAAGGTACTCCCCAGGCGCCATGTTCATGGCGGCCCTAGTGGGCCTGCTAATGAGGTTTTAGTTAGCAGCCTGGCTAGCGGGCCTGGTAAGGCTTCAATTGACCCCCCGGCTAGCGGGCCTGCTAATGAGGTATTAGTTAGCAGCCCAGCTAGCGGGCTTGCTTATGAGGCTGCTGTGAATGGTGCTTCTGTGATGAAGGGTGTGACTGCGATGGCTGAGAGCGTGACTGCCGTGACTGAGAATGACAATATGACTATGGCTAACATGAGTGATGCGTCTGTGACGAAGGGTGTGACTGTGGTGGCTGGGAGCGTGACTACCGTGACTGAGAATGAGACCGTGAGCGTGGTTACGGGTGTATGTACGGATGCGGAGAATGTGAGTGTGGCTGCGGAGACTGTGAGTGTGGCTGCGGAGACTGTGAGTGTGGCTGCGGTGACTTACAGTGTACCCTGTCAGTGTAGCCCCTGTCAATGTAGCCCTTACCAACTTAGCTCCTGGCAGTGTCAGTCCCGCTGCGGTAGGCCCCACTCCAGCTAGCCCTGTAGGCCCCATCCCTGTCTGCCCTGCCCCCATTCGCCATGTTCCTGCTGCCCTAGACCCTATTAAAACCAGCCTTGGCCTCCTGGAGGCCCCAGTCTGTCCAGTTTCCCCTGCCTTAGCATAGTTGTTAGGGTTTTTGGGGGGTTTAGCCAAGGCAATTGGAGAGGAAGAGAGGCATCAGACACTGGAAAAAAAAACCCATGTTGTTTTTTTTTTTGGGGGGGGGGTGGGCGGTAGTAGCGTAGGGGTGGGTGGGCGGTGGCTGGAGGGTGTTAGCGTAGGGCAACAGGCCCCCTTAGACCATCTTGCGGGGCCCATACAGTCTCCTGGAGGGGACTGCCTGCCTGCCAACACACCAGCCTGCTCGCCTACCAGCGAGGGGCCCGTCCAGTCTCCCTGTGGGGACTGCCTGCCTGCCAGCACACCAGCCTGCTGGCCTACCAGCGAGGGGCCCGTCCAGTCTCCCTGTGGGGACTGCCTGCCTGACAACTCACCATCCTGCACGCCTGCCAGCGAGGGGCCTGTCCAGTCTCCAAGTGGGGACTGCCTGCCTGCTGGCTCGCCATCCTGCTCGCCTGCCAGCGAGGGGCTCGCCCGGCCTCCCGAGGGGAGCTTCCTGCCTACCTGTCTGCCTGCAGGTGAGGGGTGCAGTGTGCACCCAACCCAGGCCCACAATGGGGCCTGTCTGCCTAACCACAGCAGCGACCCCGCTGAGAGACAACCGACCTTGAACTTAGAGACAGTGAACACTCTGCCGACCGAGGGACCCCCAGGAGGTGGGGTCGCTGCTCAGAACACAAGGGGTTCCCACGATGAGGGACCGGAGCCGCGGGACACATCTGCGTCGCCTGGGCTGGCGGGGAGCTGGCCCGGCCACAGAGACAGTGGGGTCTCAATTTAGAGGGGGAACGGGGGCGTTGTTCCCTGCGTCAGCTGTTCCCTGTTAGTTTCTCATGTAATCTCATGTATTTAAGTCCTGTGAATGTAGTGTTCTGTCTCTGTCCATCATCTTTTGTGCTCCGCTGGGGGTAATTCGTTGTACTCTTCATGTGGTCTGTCTGAGAACTCCTCTGTATAGCCTTTTTGTTTTGAGTCTGAAGCTGCATCACGTTTGTGCCTAAGACAGCCTCTGAGCCCTGTTTTCTTTTGCAAGTTCTTTAAATAAAAACCACAGAATGGATTCTCACCTCCTCGCCTGGTCCGTTTCCCAAGAGAGTGCACGATCGCTGGGGGTTAGCCCGGGCGCTCGTGACATGCCCCCTGCTTCACTTGGCGAATGGGTTAAATGCAGAGGAAGAATTTCGTGCTGTTCAGACTGTGTGCAGTGGTGTGTTCACGTATGACAAATGGTCACGTTCACTTCACTTCAATTAGTTCAGATTAATTAGTTCCGTGATTTTTTTGGTTGATTTTTTTTTAAAAGCAAAAATCAAGCTGATCAAGCTTTGCTAGCTACAGCAGTATCACAAATGAGTACTGAGATGTTATGAGTATGGGAGGGCAATGTGGCAAAATATCCCTATAGAAATTACACAGTATTTTACATCTGTATCAGGATAGCCTTTTCTCTGAGGTCTGATTAACATCAGGTTATGAACACTGAGACAGGGACTCCTTGAGAGAGACACTTCTTCTAAACCTGTATTTGTACTGAAGCTGTGGTCAGTTTTTGTTCTGATGTACTGATGATATACACACAATATGTTAATTTAAGCTTAGTGTTATTATGCTAATCATTTTGATACATATACTACATCTACATGAAAATTATCTTAAATCATGGCATGAGCGTGTATCATTGCTGCATCATAATCATGGTATTTCAATCCTCGTGATTTGTTTTTTCATATACTGCTATCTATTAAAGTGCTCTGTTCAATAAAACAGCTATAGCACATTTAATATAACTGAATTTCGCAACCATTTGTTGATTTTTATATGTAACAGTTTTTGAAGCCACATACTGTACATCTATTTGAAGCAAAAGAGTGATTATCTAAGCGTGCAGTTTACATTAGGCTAAATTGTGGGGTATAATTTCCATTCTGTCTGTTAAATTAGTGTCTCATTAGTTACATTAGTTGTAACTAATAAAATATACTTGTTAATTTTTCATATGCTCATGCTGAACCTCTTTCTCTGAGACTCTTGAAAATGTAATCTCCACTGTCAGCCCACATTCCAATATACAGATCGCATGAATACTTGATCTCTTTCAAACTATCAGACACATCTTATTTCACTACAATCTGGGGTTGTCCTCATAAAAAGACAAAAGCACTAAAAGGGTCTTTGGAGAGGTGAAGAAAATGAAAATTAGAGAGAATTGGGAGAGAGAAATATTCATGTCTCTAATTGTGTTCTCCTCATTGAATGCTGGTAATGAATCACTGGCAATAGATACGCGCACACACACACACACACACACACACACACACACACACATACACAGCACAATGCAGCTGCTGGTGGTCTGTGATGTACACCAAACACATTGTGGCTGCTGTGACCTGTATGAAGTGTGCTAGAGAGACTGCAATCTACTGAAACTAGCTATTCAAAACATGTAAATAAAAAAGAATAGATGACAGATAGATAGAAAGAGAGAGAGAGAAAGAGAGAGAGAGAGAGAAAGCTATAGAGAGAAAGAGAGAGAGAGAGAGAGAGAGATGAGAGAGAGCAAGAAAGGGAGAGATGGAAGAAAAGGGAGACAGAGTTAAGTATCCATAGACAATTTCCATCTCCCTCGTCCCCTGCTGGAATCTCCAGATAAATTGGCTGAAATTGCCACTGCCTCTATGTGTGAGTGAGTGTGTGTGTGAGTTCTTCCCTCCCTCCCTTTTACCTTATCGCTGTTTGAGCAGCGTGTCTGTTGGAATGGGGAAAGATATTCACAGGCACCTAGATCCCTATAGCAGCAGGACCCTTAAAGAACTAGACAGAGCTATTTGAGGCTTCCTCAAATTGTCCCTTCAGGGGGGACATTTCATCAAGGAATGCCTTCACATGACAGTAAAGAGTTCTCTCAACCCCAACATAAAAATAGAGAGTTTTTATTGTATGGTAATAACTAAGATACAAGATTTCTTCCTGCATTGACCAGGATATTACAGCCTGCAGGTGTCATTTAACCTTACCTCTGTGAGATACTGTGATGGGAATTTATACCCACAAGCTCATGGGTGAGGCCGCTGCTTCTGACGTAATCTCTTATACAGACTGTGGAGAATCTTATATTTAAAGGAATAGCTTAATAATGTCGCCAATAAAGGATATAAGGTAATAGCCAACAATTAGCATTAAGTAATTATAATAACGATAATTCATGATAATTCAGTTTCGTTCAATGGAAGCAGCGTAAGTGTTTTAATGGAACTGTGTCTTTATATGGTTTCTCTCTGTACACGGACTAATGCGCCTCATCGAATTGCATCTGCAGTACCCAAAAGCCCATCACGATTCTCTTGTGTTAAAATCTGAGATTATAGGAACTGGCAGGAAAGTGCTTGCAGCCTTATTTTAATGAGTTCAACAGATTTCCTAAAAAAAGAGAACAGCTCAAATACTGGACAGCCAAGCTGTGCTGTTCCTGCAAAGCTGTAAAGAAAGCATCTGCGAAGGCCCTGCACATGTAAAACAACATGAAAAATGAGTCGTGTGTCATTATAGTCATGACAAATAAGCACTTTACATTTTCTATGATGTATTATTTCATGCTTGCTCTCTCCAAGCAGACACACAGCTGTGCTTCTCTTTCTTCTTGTGTGGAGCAGGAGGTGTGGGTTGATTGACAGGTCTGAAGGCTCAGAACAATGACCCAGCTGGAAATGAGAACCTGTGTTTGTTTAAAGCCCACAAATCAATCAGCTCTGACATACACACACTCACACTGACACAGACTACACATTCATACACATATATGTCCAAACCAATTCATTAAGCGTTTCCTTTGAAATTAATGGTTTTAATAAGGAGTTTGTCCCCCTTTATTGCAGTAACAGGCTCTACTCCGCTGCAAAACCTTTAAACTAGATATCGGAACATTGCTGTGAGGACTGAATTGCATTCAGCCATTGGATGGAGCTTTATTATTTAGGAGAATAATGTTCCACTTCTCTACAGCCCAAGGCTGGGGGGCTTTATAAACCTCTTCCCTATGTTTGGCATTGAAAATCAGGCTCATGTGTGGCCCCTCCACAGCATCTCATTATACTGTCAATGTAGACTATATAAGCTGTGTGCATGAGCACCTGCGTCAACAATGGATGCAGCTTGAAGTAGCTAAATTCAGAATTGTGCAAAGGTTCATTCTTACTGTACATCCTTAATATGTCTTGCAAACTGAGTGGCTTTTGTAGCAAATCTTTGCCTGTATGTATCTATGTCACATGATATATTGTTGAAGACACACAGACCTGCTCATAGCTAAAAACAAACATAAACTCATAAATCAAAGCAAGCTTGCATTTGACGTCAACTCATATCACATCATATTGCAAATTGTTAGCTTATGGTTATATCTATCAATACAAGATGCACCTTATAAAGTGTATGTTTTATCACCCTCAAAGCTCAAGGGAAAGAACTGCACTTCAGCCCTAATAAATCTTCACACCCTTTCTCCGCCAGTGGAGATGCACTCTAGGATTGATTTGAGTGGATCAATGGGCTAATCCATGGCCAAGTGTTCAAAGCACTAGCATTTTGGGCTAGACACGGTCAAAGCAGTGGGGGAAGTGTGTGAAAAGAAAAAAAATGCAACAGAAGATTAATAAAATGATTTAGAAAGGCAAAGGAATAAGGATATCAGAAGAGAGGGACTGTGAGACAAACACATACACACACACATATACCACACAAACACTCTTACTGTGAGCACCTAAATACAGTGGTGTCACCTTTAAAACAGCAGGAAATTACCTCAGCATCCTGCCTTGAAGCCGGCAGGTTCACATCTCTCTCTCTCTTTCTCTATTTCCATTTACGGCATTTACCAGACGCTTTTATCCAAAGCGACTTCCAATTCCTAATTACAGGGAACAGTCTCCCTGGAGCAACTTGGGGTTAAGGGTCTTGCTCAGGAACCAATTGGTGGTGTGCTTGGGGTAGGATTCGAACCTGGAGGCAAGTATCCTACCCACTGCGCCACCACTACCCCTATATCTCGCTCTATCTTGCTTTCTCTCTCCCTTTTCTATCACCCTCCCCTCTTTGTTTGCCATTGCACTTTTTAAGACATACAGATTGTAAAAGTAGTCGCACTGAAGTTGCCACACTACTAAAATATTTTCAAAAAACAAAAAAATATCTAATATTCTTTTTGTTTCTATGACAGACAACAAAAAGCAGATAAAAAAGAATTAACCAGACACACTTGTTGATTAATGCTGTTTAATTTGATTAATGCTGATTAAAGATGCTGATTCATTTGAGATACAAAAAATAGAACAAAGGACATAAATGTGCACAAAAGCAGCATAAACGCAATGACATCAAACGTACTGTTTACATTCTCAAACATCATAGAAGCATGATGATTTCTCATACAAGCCAATTTGCAGTCCAAAAAATGCTAACACTTTAATTTGTTTTCTGAATGTAAATGGTGATCATTTCCCACAGGAGTACGATATTCTAATCACATCACAATGCAATGATGTAAACAGGGCCCAAGAACACTTCAGCACAACAGCAGCCATCAAAGCTAATGACCAAGCACGGCCTGCCATGGCACACTCCAAGCAGCCCTGCTACAGAAACTAACATGGTAATGAGGCTCTGCTCTGTACTTGCAGAGACACAGGAGCAGTTAATAAAGCACATGAACATGACTATCAACAGTAACATCGACCTGTGATGCAAATATGAAATCACAATGAGAAGCTTCACTACTGTATGTAAACTTGCGTGAATCACTGAAAGGTAATTCATTTGTGCAATTCAACAGTTTTGTTCTACATATCGTCACAGTCAAAGCAAAGCCATGTATCTCCATTTATTTCACACCATCTGAAAACATATTTTGCATAGTATCAGTACAACATGACAAACGAACCAGCAGAAATGGTCCATTAAGTCAGTGGTCCTCAATCCCGGTACCGGTCCGCCGACTGCACAGAAAAAAAACGTGGATGTTACCCGTGTTCTGTTTTTGGCTCGGTGTTATGCAAATGCTGTTAATAAAGCTGCGAGTACACACTGGATTTACGTTTATTATTATATTTTAAAGATACCCCATTATTATATTTTTAAAATAACCCCATTTTTATGCGCATCATTTATTTGTATAAATACGTATATGTGTATTTATCTGCCACTCCTTAAAGGCCGGGCCGTGAACATAGTTTCTGATATTAAACCAGTCCGTGACGAAATAAAGGTTGGGGACCACTGCATTAACTTACAACATATGTAAACAGTGTACTTTCATTTACCTGTAAACACACTATCTTTGAGCTGACAGTGTTAACATATAGACAAATCACTTATATAACAACGTGCTACCAGTTTCAGTTTGGTACTTTCCTTTTCACTTACTAAAAGTGTGCCATACCTTTACATGGACATGGATTGGGGGGGGGGAAATTATAGCTTAGTTGGTGCATTTTTACTGTTTGTTCATAGTAACCATAGATTTGGCTGTGTGTGATTTTGGTGTTGTGTTGTAAGCTGAGAAGAGCATTTTTGCCTTCTATGGCTGGTAATGGCACAATTTTATATACATATACACATTTTATATACATACATATTTATTAGATGTTTTTGTGCTAAATTTCACTGTGACCCCTAGTGTCATGGCACAGCTAAGAAGGGTTTGTTATTCTAAGTGTCCAAACCTTTTTAGGCCACATACTATTATTATTTGTATTACTTGTATTTCTAAATATTACTAAATAAATAAATGTCGAACATGGCATGTCTTGGCTGACTGCCTACTTCTTGGTTTAGTTAAAAATGTGCTTTTTTACCCTGTCAAGTCATTCCTCTGATATGATAGTTATAGCCTTTTGATTTTTTTTTATGACTAATTAATCCTGTTGTCAGGAACGGTTTTAGTAGAATATAGCACAAAGTGCCACACAGAGAGACTCAAGCAGGGTGCTGGCAGAAACCACGATGCTGAATCACGATAACATGGAGGCATTAGCTGATGGGGCAAATTTAGCATTCTAATTCACTTACTGCCGCTCCCTGCCTGTTATAGTTATTCCCGTACACCTTGATTTACAGCCTGCTATTTATCCTGATATCATTTTTCCTAGCAAGACTCTCACTGCACTTTGAGTTAATAAATTATTCTATGCCTGAGCTCATCTTTCTCCCTGGTCTACGCTTTAAAATGCTGGCAACAAGCACAGGCCTCTTATGAGATGCAGCTGTTTCGAGTAAAGGAAAAGAAAGGGACAGTTAGACTAACCATCATCGTGAGAACGGTCTGTCTCTCACTGCCAGGCAAGAAAGAGCCTATTTATGGAACCATTCCTGTACTTTCAGCTTCACTTTAGTTTATTCAGACGCTTTTGATTTTGCTAAGGCACTCGGAGAGGCAAAACATGCCTATTTATGTTTAATTGCAGCTGAAAGCTGTGTGTCACTCTATGGGGGTAGTTAAATATGTATAAACATCTTTAACGAATGCCTGCTGAGTTAGCCATTCGACGCTATTAGCGAATTTTGCTATGATAAATACAAGATGTTCAAGAAGTTAATCATGGAGGTGCACCATCTGTAAAAGACTATCATTATAAATCACGTTCAGTGCTTGAGTCAATGCAAGACATTTGGCTGTTTCATCGTCGCGAATTGGAAGGAGGAGTACGTTTTTAATTGTTTTGGTTGCCTGTCAGTGTACATGGCTTGTTCTTGCATTACTGAATGTCCATGATTCATTGTTGTGGATTATTGTGTAATTCATGCTATTAGTGTGGCGAATGCACAGTGTGATATTTGTGTGAGCAGATGGATGTGGAGGGGAGAGGGCAGCACTGCGATACTTTCTCTTATTCTGACTCACGCTAGGCCTGACTCATAATGGTCTGACACAGACATGTGTGGATGTGGCTCTGGCATTCATACACTTTCTCATTTTCACATACACGCATGCATAAACACAAATGTCGAGGGGGACTGAAGAAAAAGGAAGCGGGGAAAAGTGATAAAATCCAGGAGGCACGCAACAGACATGCAGACAGACAGACAGACAGACAGACAGTGTTTGATCAGGGTTTTATGCCAGGTAACATATCAAAGCTTTCATTCTGATCCTTACTGAGCACTGAAAAAAGAGAGACAGGCATAAAAGGAAGGACAAACAAAAAAGATACAGACTAAAGGGGACACATGACCTGAGTTTGTGTGTTGACACAGTGGGAACACTGTTCTTACAGAAAAAAACTAGTGTAAAAATAGTGTACATATGATCATTTTGTTTACAATAGTGTAATACTTAAGGTAATACTTAATACATGACTATATGAATGTGCACACATGCTGTTATGCCCTGTTTTTCATAAGTAATTTCAATATAACTGTCTCTATATGCCCATGGTGAGATTTATTTGATCACAAAAGTGGTGCTTTATCTCTACTTGCCCACTTGTAAATCTTGAAATGAGTACAGACAGACAACCATAAAATCATAACTTATGGTATTAATGTTTACATTTATTTGTGAGCCAGTCAGTGCAACAAAATGTTATATTAATTAATACTGGAGCAATATGAGAATAATGTACTTACGATAAAATAATCGCACATAAAATGATTACACTTGTCAGATTTGCCAAAATTTGACACTAAAAGTTTTTTCTCTGTGCAAATAAGCAGTGCAAATATGATAAATAAGGTTCATCGCTGGGATTACATCGACTCGTTTCCAATTTTAATTCTGTCCAGTGGGTGCAGTGTACATTTGATATATATAGTCAATGGTTCCAAACACTTCACAATTGCAGGCTCCAACTCTTACTTCTGTTCATACAGTTTGTTAGGCTCTCAAGAATACCTGGAACCTTTCTCTTTACTGTTGCTTTTGTTAGTTTGTTGCTTGTTGATTTATTTGTAAGTCTCCTGTAAGCACGGTCCAATGTAGTGTGTGGAAAATACTAAAGGTAAAGCTATGAGCTGAGTTTCAACCTGTGTTATGGTTTACTAAGGGTTTACTAAGAGTTTTTTTATTTTTAAATAGAGGCCTAAAATGATAATAGCTCATCAAAATACATTTATAAAATCCATTTATTTATGTGAATGCAATTAATTAATCATGATAAAAATGTATTACATGTAATAAATAATAATAAAACTTTTTACTCATATAGTAAGTTTCTTAATGATAAGGTCACAATCACATGTTAAAAAAAAGAATTGTGTCAAACCATAAAATGAAAAAGATGGTGATTATTCATATGCAATAATGGAGTGTGAATGCAGTGGAATAAAGCAGCACCATGTTGGACCCAACCTGAAACACCTTCAA
Organism: Clupeocharax schoutedeni; assembly: GCA_037974565.1. Classification (NCBI taxonomy): domain Eukaryota; kingdom Metazoa; phylum Chordata; class Actinopteri; order Characiformes; family Alestidae; genus Clupeocharax; species Clupeocharax schoutedeni. The sequence continues at coordinate 17,835,381 of JBBPDH010000130.1, forward strand.
GCACCGGAGCAGCCTAGCACCCCTGCTGCCTGTTAATAGTCTGTCCTCCCACAGAGCCGATTCACTATGACATCGGTAAACAACAAGCACACATGATTTGAAAATTGCTTTGACAGGGTTATTATGGCATGACATACTCCTGAGTTAAATGCGAACAAATTAATTCATGAGAGACGAGTGAATAATTGCGACATACATTTTAGGTGTTTCTTACTCCAAGAAATAAATATACTTTGAACAAGAAGCTTGCTTTTAGCTTATGAAGACTAAGTGGAAAGATTTCCATGTGAGACTTCACGGCATCGAGACCAAACATAAGACCCTCTTCAATCGAAATAAAATGAGCTGCATTTAAAATGCAGCTGCAGGAAACATTACCACAAGCCACTAGTAAAATTAAAAGCTGGCATAAATATTTCATCCTCTTCAGTGCTGGGGGAAAAGTGCTGTTTTTTACATAACTGTCTACCACAGAGGGAGGGGGTGTGTACTGCTGGCATAGCCTTCATCTACAGAGATCCAGTACATTTTGCTGATGAAATATGTTTTCTTTCTTCCTCTGACATACATCCGTACCCGCAATTTCAGATTTTGCCAGAGATTACTGCAGCTTCTTTGTGTGTAAATGAAACTGAGTGAAATACAGATTGGAGCCCCAAGTGGTGATGGGCACTTTTAGTGGTGAATCGTGGGGATCAGCCTGGGTCCACAGAGAAGGGATTTGTGGGATATAGAAGGTTTGAAGAGACTCAGAAGCCCTGCTGAAGAAGAAACAGTCTGAAAGGTAGCGTAAAAGCTTCACTGAGTCATTCCCGCTGCAGAGGCAGAGCTCACACAACCCACTGCAGATTAGCCTGATGAACTAAAAAGTCAATGACAGATACAGCAAAGTAGTCAAAATGGGGCAGATGTGATTACAGGGGTGGGGTGGGGTGGGGTGTTGAAAAAACGCAGGAACTCAATAGAGAAGTAGATAAAAAGCTATAGAAGATGAAGAAAATGAAGAGAGAAAACGCTGAAAACCCAGAATAAGGAGAAAGCAGGTTTATGGGTAAAAATAGACAGAGATAAGGCAGAGGCATGTTCCTAGTGCCTCAGATAAAGTGCTTCTACCTGACAACAGCGAGGTGAAAGTAAAACATGTGGAGCAGCAGTAGAGGCAACGGGAAAACTCGAACGTTAATGACTCTCCCTCTAACTAAGCTCTTTTAAGCACTGCTGCTTCAAGGGTGCTGCAGGGAGATGATTTTCAGGCAGCTTCTGAGCCTTGGGCTGCACTCCACTGAGAGAAACCCTGTGCCTGTAATTAACCAAATAACCTGTGCTGGAAACTGGGGACCCTCCAAGTGAACTAGAGCAGAGTAGATGAAGAGTCAGATCAGACCAGATCAGAAATATAAATCACTTCTTCATATCTGGAAACAAAAGCATTTTTTTGTCAACAGGGAGGGGAATGAAACGAGTCGAGCTGAAGAGAACACCTTTAAAACCATTTCACATTGCCTTGCAGATTTTTCCAGGGATTACACAAAGTTATGGGGGCTCTCAAGTGTTAGCCTCAATTTCACCCCTGTCCGAAGTTACATTACATGCCTACCCATGATTCACAGAGACTAGACTCCCGATTTTTGGGCAGTCGGAGATCAGGGTTGTATAGAAGTAAGCAGGACAGACTAAATTGTTGCCCCATGGTGTAGTTTCAGGTCAGGTGAAGCCTATCAAATGTTTTTGTCAAATCTGCAGGTAGTCTAGTACTGCATAACCATCAGAGAATCAAATTTAAATGCATCCTATCAATAGTCAATTAAAACTACAACTTCCAGGTTTCTTTGACTATCAGTGACTCCTACTAATGAGAGAAATCCGCCGTAATTCTTTGATCTTACAATTCTGTAACTGCTTTACACCTTTTTCTCCAGTATTTAATCATTGCCAATTGCACCCACTGGCAAGAACTCCCCTACTCACATCAAGCTGGGAGGGTGAAGGTTAGCACATGATATAGGAGGTTTGAAGAGACAGCACTACTGAAAAAAATACAGCTGAACGTTAGTGCAAAACCTCACTGTCTCATTCCTGCTCAACAGTCACAAGAAATAACCCCACACCACAACAACACTGAACAGCTCAGCAGGATTGGAGGGGAACCCTAACTGCCAATTCATTTATGTCCGCTAACAGATGCTCACACTGACTACATTAAATGGTGGGGGGGGTGAAAGCAGGTATGCTCTCTAAGAGTCCACTTTGGATTTTAATCTATTTTATTTTCCTCATTTCATTTCCCTCCCAAGCTCATATTTTCTATTTTTATGTTACATGCCATGTATTTGTCCACTCATCGAGATAAATTCTGCATTTTTGTAACATGCTTGGTGAAATAAAACTGATTCTGACTGAAACAAATAGATGGAAAATTTGTGTCCAGGAAACATGGTTTTGTAAACAAGCATACATACATGAGAACACACACACACCCTATTACACATGTTTGCCAGTGTGGTGAATGGACAGATTAGCAAACAGAAATGTGTAATTGAGCCGGCCTGTAACTGCGGGTTGGTAATTACACTCGCCTACATTCTCCAGAGCCTCTGCAGTAATAGGTAAAGTGATAATAGAATTACTGATTGCCACTTACACATACAGAGGCCCCTCATGCTAGCATCTCTTAACCACGCACACACACACACACACACACACACACACACACATACACACAAAAGAACAGACACAAGTCACCTAACACAAAGCCTTCTATTAACTGCACAAATCCCAGAAGTGAATTTTTATGATGGGATATTTAAATGCAAATGCTCCTTATTAAAACATAAAATGGAGCAGGTTACTACCTGCACACCGCACTGCAACCTTGACTATTTGACAAAAAGCAGCCAGCCATTAGATTGCACTCCAGTATGCAAGAAATGTGTTCCTTCATCATGCAAGAAATGTGTTCCTTAATTCAAGAAACTTTATGACATGGAAAGTTCAAGATGGTCAAATTCACAAAAGCGGTGCCATGGGCCTCCAAATCTCTCAAGCTTTTCATTGCCTTACTGATTTTCTTTTTCTGCCATTCATTCTGGGCCATTTCTATTCTACCATATGAATGCGTTTCCTGGATAATGGTGCTCCCAGAGGACTTGGGAAAGCTTAATATAAGCAGTGCAGAGTCGGGTATGAGTCGAGGGTTTAGTTTGAGCTTCATATCAACAGAGGAGATCGCCCTCCACAATGCCCATGTTGCCGCGCACACACACACACACCATGCACAGCCGTTGAATGAAAAAGAAATGAAAAAGATAAGAGATGAGGAAGCCAGTACACATTGCCCTGTGATAAGGTCCACAGGAGGTCTTTCTCTTAACTTAGCTCGTGCTTTAAACATGGCTTGGGCTGGCACAGTTGACTTCTTCAAAGATACTGACAGCCATGTCAGCATACATGCAGGGTGAGATGACAATTTAATTAAACACGGCAAAGGATTCATGGTAATGGAGCAGAGTGTGTAGGAGAAGCACTCAGTAAGTGGACTTAATGCTATTGTGTCTCCAATCACAACAAGACTACAGAGACAGATGGTTTTCTGTACACAGTCAAAGCGGCGTAATGTGTAACTTTATAACAGGTGTATCTCCACTGAAATGTTCGAGACCAGGAGAAAATATCTAATCTCTCTGACTAACTGCAAGTTTAGGTGCAAAAGGTTAAGGCGTAAAAAAATAAAACCACTGTTTGATTTGACACAATGAGGTAATGGCCCATTAAATGTAGTTTTAAGTGGTGTGTTCCATCACACACGTCATATATATACTAGAGATGGGCCGATCCAATATTCTGTATCGGTATCGGTCCGATCCTGACCTAAATTACGGGATCGGAAATCGGGAAGGATTTAGAAAAGTAATCCGATCCGTAAAAAATGCGGAA
>JBBPDH010000130.1:17840783-17865231 GCA_037974565.1 Clupeocharax schoutedeni
GTCAACTCAAAAAACAGGAACACAAGAGAAAACTAATAAGCAGTGGCTAAATTATGCCACTGACCCAGACCGTGACACTTACTTGCATATTACTCAGCACATAGTAGTTGGATTTTAATATGATTAACTGGAGATGCCTTTGAGTATCAAGTGCATGTGGCTAAAATTGAATCGTGATATGAAGTATAAATGCGGTCTACATGCTCTGGTTTCAAGCAGACATTCACACCACAGCTGACAGGTACCCTCTGCACCTAATAGACTTCTCATGGCAGTGTTCGAACCCTGCAGTCCATTAAGCAGTTTAGACTGACCTGCAAGAAAGGTTTTCTCTCTCATATTGAGTGACATGACTCAAGTAGTAGGTTCAGGAACATGAAATGCATTTCTGATAAGGAAAACCAAACTATGATGCTTGCCAGATGTGTGTTTTAACTGCGTTCAGTATTCAGTGGAAGTTGCAGCAAGCAGTGGTTGGTTCATTTCAATCAGGGCCAGAATTAAACAGAATTAAAAGGAGAGGGCAAGGAACATTTATTTTAATATAGCTGATTGTGATACAGACTGGAATATATATGTGACACAGACTATACTCCCAGAATGTCTAAAGGTCGCATTAACCATTTTTTATGCAACAGCCCGCATAAAAAATAACAAAGCCTGTCAATCTCCTTACGGTGGGACAAAGCCCAGCACAATAAAAACTGCTGGGCACAAAAATCAATCAGCAGTTTAGCAGAGCACTAGGTGGTCAGCATGCCTCCAAGGAGTGCTTGTGGTCAGAGCTCTACTGTACTGCAATGCAATTTAGTAGATATTCACCATTCCACTCTACAGCCTCCTCTGCACATACATTTTATCTCTTACATCAGCACTGTGTTAACTGTTCCAAAGCGCTAGGCACAAATGAGATATCTGTACTGATCTAAAGACAGTAGGTCTGTGTGGTGATGACAGAATGGTGACACTACAATCCTTTTTTTATCATATGGGAGCTTAAGCAGGGATCACTTTTAAATCTGTGTGCAGATGTTGGAAACTAATACTTCAAGGATCATAGCGGTTCATCACTTTGCTCATTTGAGCTGCTGAGCCCTTCCTCTTCCCTCAGTGGGCTGTACAGAGCTCCGTGCACCAATTAAAAACTATACTAAATATAGGAACTGGCAAAATGGTAAGAGCAAGTGCTCCCCTACAACCACAGTTGTGTGTCTATGAGTATGTCTGAGTGGCATTGTTTTCTGCGTGTGTGTATTCCTGTTCTTATCTCATATTTACCCAATTACAAATGTAACAAAGGTTGTCCTCACCTTATATTAAAAGTAAAGTGACATTTCCTCCATAAATCTGAGAGTAACTAACATGTATGTGCAAATGTGTGGGTATGTTTATGTGTCTTTGTGTGTGTGTGTGTGGGGGGGTTGGGTGTTGTACACTAAAAGGTTTTCCACACACCCCCACCATCACACTCAGTGAAGCAGGATGAATAAGTACATAAAATATACATCAGTGCTCTGAACTCTGTAGAGAGCTGCTCTACTGCACTAAACAGGCAGACCAGATGAGACCTACATACATCATAAATGGGGGAGCTATAGAAGAGAACAGATATACAGGTGTGAGGAAATACAGGCTTTTGAGAAAAAAAACTTGATTTAAAAAGAAATTAGGTCAAAAATGGTTATTTGGAGCGCTGCCATTTAATAACTACTTTTGGTGCTTAAAGGTACCTTAGAGTTTGCTGAAATTCAGGAAACAAGACACATATGGCGCAAATTAGTCATTAAGGACATATTGAATGTTTACATGGGAACATGGGAAGATTGAGAGACAGCCAGAGTATTAAGAAGCTAACAAGTTAGCGCTACTCTGCCTGTACGTTTCATTACTGTCACAGCTTGAACAGCAAATTGGAAAAGGTCCATGTTGTTTTCTAATCTTCAACAATTTTCCCCTGTGCAAGCACACTTTAAAGCCTGCTCCAGTTTTTGCCTTCCTGCAGTGGGTGCTGAGTGAAACTGCAAAACCTGGTCACAATCCCACAATATAAACTAACTGACTAAAGAGGAAGATCTCCAATTTAGAACATTTTAATAATGTTTCCTACTTTCACACATTAGTACAAAAGCAACCTACAAACAGTCAGACCCAGTCTTCCTGGGTCATGGAAGAAAGGAGCTGATGTGTGGCTGGTTCAGCGCTTTCTGCTGCAGGAGAAACAGCTGCGTTTACAGCTAATGTCACTGCATGAAGGAAGAATGAGGGTGGCACACAGAGCAAATTGGAAAGGCTGGATAGTTGTGTGGATGGTTCTGGACTTTGGGAGTAAATAGCTGATTAGACAGTTAGTTAATCTGGAGTGATCAGTTCAATGCTATCAAATTCTTTGAAATTAAGGGGAAAAGACATTTAATAGAACAAAAGGCAGGGCAAGACAACATATTATCTAGACAATATAATGATATTGTTGTCTTTACAACCATTTATACATGACAAACCTTAGTTTACTTAAAATTATGCTGTTTATTGTAAAATCAAAAACATTTCATTTCCAACAAAAAACTCCTAACCAACACAACCAACACAATACCAACATCTCAAGTTAAAAAATGCAATTGGTCTCAAAATGAACACTTACAACGAGTATACGAGCATCGTTTATATCCATAATATAATAATTTAATAATTATTTGGGGCAGCTGGTAGCCTAGTGTTTAGGGCATTCGCCCTGCGACCAGAAAGTCCGAGTTCGATCCTCAAGACCGCTAGGCACCACTGAGTTACCCTGAGCAAGGTACAGTCCCCGCGCACTGCTCCCCGGGCGCCGTGTTCCTGGCTGCCCCCTGCTTCACTTGGTGAATGGGTTAAATGCAGAGTTGAATTTCATGCTGTTCACACTGTGTGCTGTGGTGTGTTCACGTATGACAAATGCTCACTTTCACTTAATATGTGCTTTGCTCTCCCTTTAGCAACTAAATTATTCATTTTGATAAGCACAGGTCTTTGATAAAAGGTTAGCAAACTACACATGCTATTAATTCCAGCCTTAATAAAAACAAGGGCTGTAATGGCACCCCTATAGTGTCTACGCAAATATATACAAATGTTATCTCAGTTTCTACTGGCGCTATGTGGAAACTAAGCATATTACAGGGGTAGTTGGAGCACACACTTGCATCGCCTTGGCATCAGCACTTGCACCAGTACTCAATAACCAGCACTTCAGACTTATTATTATTATTATTATTATTATTATTATTATTAATAATATATATATATTTTTTAATGATTTTCATTCATCTACAATACCCAGCTTGCGTTATGTAAATACATGACACTTCCACTTGGATTCCCTGTGGTGTCAATTAATCTTGACTGCAAAACTACATTTTTCAGGCAGTAGTTATCTGTCTTTGAAACATCCCAATCTCAAAAATTCTCCCCACATCAGAAATGGGTTTTCCTATTGCTCAAACAGCACAAACTTACTCCATTTAAATATAGTCTGAAATCTGTTATATTGACATAATATTGGACCATACTGATGCTGAATTTTATCCATACCATCCACACTAGTAAAAGATGTTTATTCTGCAATATTATGAGCCACATGGTAAGGAATGCCTCACAGATTAAGAGTCAGTCTAGCATTTGGTCAAAAAAGGGCATTTAGGCAGCAACAGTAACCCCAGGGGCATAATGTGCACAAAGGAATGTAAACACCATAATGAACTCCATTAGTAAGCACCAGATGTACAGTTTTTTCTAACACACCTTCTCATCAAAGGACTACAAGCAAGATGGTAAGTACTGCTTCAGCTGCACTTTTCCTGTTTTAATACATGGTTGTCTTTTTCCACCACCTTGTTTTAATATTTGAAAGAAATAATCCTTTGAGGAGGCTTTTAAGGAGCATTTAAAAAGACTTGGCATGATTAAAGACAGTATGCCATGTTGTTATTTAAAGATCAAAATCCTACTTGTGGCGTCTTTAAGAACAGTAGTAGTGAACATGATTGTATCTTCTACAACATAGACATCAGCTGCAGTGTGTAAGTGTAAGTGCTGGCAGGTGACAGAGGCTGGAACTGGGCAGCCACACACAGTGAGGGACTCTTTATATACAGACGTCACAGTCAGGCTACAGCAGGGCCCATCTTTGGCAGTACATGGCGTTACACACAGCCCATGGGTATATTTGGAAACACTCAGGCAAAGCTACACAGCGTGCTGGAATCAAATGGTTTATTCAGTTGTTTTATGTTTCTTTATATATGTGCATGTGGATTTAGCAACTGGTGGGATGATCACACACTGATGTTTTCTTTTGACTATGTAGTGATCAATGTATGCGTGCAGATTCCCTTTGTGTAGTTGCCGCTTTTTCTCCACTGATTCATCTTTGTATGAATCACATTTTGCTGCCAAACTAGAGAGGCTTAATGTCTCTATCCTATTCCAGTGTATTTACCCAAAACAAACACACCGGTGGTGTTGTGCAAAGCCAGACTCTACCACTGAGACAGAAAACACTGTTAAGCAAGTCAGCAAGCTGAGTCTGCTGGGACTGATGCACTGTAGAAGGGGGAGGGGGGTGGAAAAAGACAGAATGAACACAAGAGGGAGGAAAGAGGGAATGAAGCCAGAAAAGAGGATAAAAAAACTGTTGAAAAACTGTTCCAATACGTCCTGGGCACTTGCCACATTTAGTGCAAGTCCTGTGCTCACACTGTGAAATGAAACAGGACACAGTATGATCTTAATAGCTGGACAATGTAATAGTACTGCAAAACTAAGGCTTTAAGTTTTATGCACTCAGTCCTCTTGGCATGGTAGTTATATCTATCTAACACTTATTTTAACACACCATTAACAACAGCAAATCTTTTATTTTATATTCATGAAATCTGTTATTAAAAGTCCTTTTGTGTTTCTCATTTTAATTATTTTTATTTTACTTTTAATTCTGATTTGCAGCTAGTTCACACAACGCAATCTGATTGGTTAAAAAGCTTTATACTCATGCTAGTCTTTGTGACAACGACACTTATCTTCACAATGATTATCATTCCACTTGCGTGTATTTCATGTCTGAAGCTGTCATTTCCGCTAATTTAGCTTTGGGCTAAACTCAGGATAATCTGACAAATCCTAAGAAATCTGAGCATATTGTGACAGTTTTACTCTCGCATCATTAATGCAAAAGGATGCTAATTCTTGGCTAGAGTCAGTCACTAAAATGTTAGCCGGTTTGATACAAAATTCAAGGCTACTTTGCTCTATTTTATTTCATTGTTTTGTGGAATTTGAACACTCAGAGGCAGAACATAGAAACTTGCAGTTGTCACGAATGTTCAGACTGCAAAACAGTGCTTTATGATATCCATGGAAATCATCCAAAAGATTATTCAAATCACAAAGTAATGACTAAGAACATACATTATAATACTTTATATTTTTCATCAAGTAATTGATTTTAACTGAGTATTTGTGAACGCATTAAATGAGAGATGTCTCTGTATTTTAATTTAACTCCTCTATTATTTATTATAATGGCAACAGAGCATCCTATGGCATAGCTAATTTTAGCTTGCTGACTTCTAACCTTTCCATGAAAATGATGTGAGGCACCACAAGGAAATATGTCAATTCCAACTAGTGCAAAATACCACCAACAAAAACTACGACTCTAGAGTGTGAAGTACATGGTTCGAGTTTAGGGAGTATGTAATACCCACGCTGAGACAGAAAGTTAAAGGAGAAACAAGTAAAAGTCTGTCAGACAAATGAGGTTAAAGGGCCAAGAGTTAACTTGTGAAGTGTAAAAGTTTGATAAGTCTTCTTGCAATGCACCTGTAGTGTGTGTGTGTGTGTGTGTGTGTGTGTGTTGGAGGAGGGGGATCTATTTTTACTCTCTTCTGCTCCACCTGTGTGAACATCACCAGAAGATGTGTGTAATGTGGTCCTTTCTGTCAAAGAAAGAAATGAAAGTGAGACAAGGGCTTGGTCTGAAACAGGTGGACAGACCTGGTGGGATTGAGGGGGCATCGAGGAGGCAACGCTGAGCATGCTCTCTGGTCAGGCAGCAGCATGTAAATTGGAGCCATGGGAGATGGAGTCAGAGGGAGTCAGACCTGCTGGCTTCTCTGCCTCACTAATGACATATCAGAGTGACAAGGCAGAGGGACAGAGAGAGAGAAAGAGAGGGACAGAGGAAGAGATGGGGAGAGAGATGCAGAGAGATGACTCATTTCAACTCATTTTGAAACAAAGGCCTGGACAGAGACTGAAGAGATACTGCTAATTCTTTCCAGTGAAGGTCTGAACAGCTATAAAAGTATTTGCACACACACATACACACACACACACAGACACACAAACACAAACACAGACACGCATACACACAAAGACAGAAAATGAGCAAAGAGACATGAATGAGGCTAATCTACTAATCTGAGACAAGCAGAAGAGCAATCCGCCTTTCAGCTCAGAGTTTAGAGAAGTACTGACAGAGTGAGATGAATCTGTCTGCTCATACACTCTCTCTTGCTGTCTGTCTTGCACACAAGGCGCATATCCACACACGACCTCTGTTTTACAAACATGCATAGTCACAGATGCAGCAATATCCACTCACCTGTAAAAAAAAAACATGCAGAAACCAACACAAAATTCACCTCACATTATATAGACAATTATTTTTACAATGAGGAAAATCCTGGTCTCAACACCCAGACCATTTTTATAATAATCAGCTTATAGCAGAGTGTCTGGCTGCTGGTCTGAAGAGAAAAGGATGACACATGGTTGGAGGGTGTGAGAGTGTTGTTGTGCTTCTGTGCATGTGTGTGTGTGTGTGTGTGTGTGTGTGTGTGTGTGTGTGTGTGTGTGTGTGTATCCGTACTGCCAGAGCCACTTCTCTGTTGTATTACAATAAGCTGCTTTCTGCCATGCTGTTGATTGGCTCAGTGTGCATGGGTGTGTGTGTATATGTGTGTGTTCTGAGAGAGGGCTCTTAGGGTACTCATGGAGCCTCTGGCTCAGATGGGTGTGAGGGTGCTCCACTAAACAGGGTTTAAAAGACCTGACATTCAGCTCACACTCTTTTCCATTCACATTTGGACTAGCTGACAGGTGCTGGACATTTAGGTGCCAACACAAACCTAAACCTGGCTCTCGGTAACAAAAAAGAAAAGGGTTTCTACACACTCACCCACACACACATATGCATATACACAGTTACTAGCATTCTCTGCATTCACTCCTGTTTGAGCAACTGTCAATTGTAAACCAGATTTTCACCCAGCACTCACATTTCAGAGAGAGGAGAACATCTTTAAAAAAGCTCTTCTACCAGGGGAAGCTCGCAGACTCACAGAGACATGTTCCAGCAGCCCACATATCCATCCCAGAAGTAGGCAGTGGAACACTTTGACCAGCCACATCATACATTCATTATCCAGAGGTGAAAACTCTGAGCCATTCATACACGGTTACTATGGCAATAACTCTGGAAAGTGTCCCGCACCAGGTAAGCTGGTTTTGATCACATAGGGAGCACGCTGGGAGACATAAGAGCAGAAAGTGTATTTGTGTATGTCCACCCTGGCCAGGATCAGTGGAGAAAGTGGAATGTTTTAGATCTGAATAATGCAGGTAGAGACTAGAATGTGTTCATATCTGAACCTCTGCCCTCTCCTAGATATGAAAAGTTCCAGTACTGTGCAGTGAAGTGCTGTTGGCTCTTCTAGCATACCTGTTTAAATATATCAGCTGATTACCAGGCCCTGCATGAGTCAGGTGTGCTAAAGAAAAGGAGAACAAACACCTCTAAAAGTATGAGGGTACTGTTTATACGTGTAGACGGCACTGCAAGGCAACTATGCACATTTTTTTGGACATTCTTGCAAAGCCATCAAGTTTTGCATTTTAGTAAAAAGTCTTATCCCTCCTCTTAAACCTAGGATTAACATCAAATTGAACAAACAAAGAGCTAGTAACTAAAATAGAAGAATTCTGTCTTGGCAAGAGATAAGAGACAAGGCAATGCATCCTGGGTAGTGATATCAAGCTGAGGGCATTCAGTCTTGCATGTCTCATCAGAGATATACTGCAGTACCGTCTTTTTTCCCTCTCTCTCTCTCACACACACACACTATCACACATCCTACATTATTCATCTGATTAGTTTCTTCAGGGTAAATTAAAATGCAGCGAGTTTCACTTCACATATATCACTGTATACTATCTATCTAAACTGCTTGGGCATACACTTTTGTAGACCACAAACACCAAAAAGTTTCCTATTTCTTTTCCCTCATCACAGATATTGTATACTGTCATTGTCAAGTTTAATATAGTATAAACTGCCATAAAGCATAAACTCGGGGATGTGAATATCAGGGCTGGTGACCTCGTTTACACACCTAACCTAATTAGTAATTCAATCAGAAGTACTAGATGAGACGAAGCAAAGATATCCACAATGTAAGGCAATGGTTTTCTGGCAGATTATCAGTTCCAATAGTAATCTAATTCAAAAGCTGCCAAACAAACCCTTCTTGATATGAATAAAGCATATCACAACATTTTAAACTGAACTGCAGTATAGTGCTTTGAGAGTGGAAAACGTTGGCCTAACATGCAAAATGATTTAGATTTTATAGCTATTAGAATATCATTTTTCATACATCAACAGATAAAAAGCTAGCAACACTGCAAAATCAGATTGTACTGTAGTTCTGCCATGCCAAGCTCTGTAATTCATCATTGATAACTGATTCATATTTTCTTCATACACTGAAAATGTGTTATTTTAGACTGACAAGCTTTTGTATTTTTAACAATATTTTCTATTGAAGTTGATGCCACACAGGAAAACTATAAATTCAACCAACCAAACCAGCACTGTATTATACTGCACTATAAAATAGATTACTTCATTTTTTTAGCTTTTTCTTCCCACACCCCTGTAATTCTAAAGTGCAGCTCATAAATGCTTTAATGTGCACTTTCAGCTGTCTAAGGGCACTTAGTTTTGCCACATTTTGTAGTTCAACATAAACATATAGACAAACCCAGCGTATCTATCGGCAGAACTTTCCACAGTTATTATAGAAATAAGAGCCAATTTGAACTTTTTTGGAGAAAAAAACTGACCTGTATCTTTCAAAATCCATATTTTTTTTACATAAACCCGCTGTATGGATACCTGCAGATTTCTGCTAGAAATTTCCATTAATTTATTACAATAAACATTCGGACAAAACTGCATTCAAAATAAATCGCTGTAGTTTTCAGCGTGGCCTGTCAAGTTAACAAGCACTCAATGAATGTTTAATGCAGGGGAAACCTGTGGCAATTTTATTACACTTTCTCCAGTTTAATCTGCTTTGTTCTCTTCTTTGGCAACAAGCTTGACCTGTATCTTCCAGAATGCACAGTTTTCATACGACCCTGCTGTATTCAAGAAATGCAGTAGACTACAGTAGTTTTCCTCTGTAAATTCACAGCAGTTCTTTACATAATTCCATACTTAAACACATGTACTGCCAGGAATTAGTATTAGATTGATTCCTGTCACAGTCTTTTGTGAGAAAATGTGAGCTGCAGTTTTCCACAACATCAAATTCTTTTATATCCATATTTTACATCAATATGATTTTGATATCGCATGCAGCACCACTTGTAAAACCGCATCTACTTCAGATTAATACATGCAGGGAAAATTATTGCTTCTTTCACAGGGTACACTCTCTCTGTGTGAATAATCACACACTGTAATGGGGCAGCATTTTCCGTTCAGTACAAACTAGGACGCATGGAGGGGTTAATTTCCTGCCAGTAGCAAACCTTTTTTCCTATGGGAACACACATTACCATAGTAACAAAATGGGGAAACTCAAGTGGCTGCTGGTGTTTTGATGTCGAATGACTGAAAGATGGCATTGTCAGAAGTGCAAATATAGCATAGGTCTGTTTGTTTCTGTCAGAAAGAGATGGGAGGGAGGGAAAGAACAGTTTGTGTGTGTGTGTGTGTGTGTGTGTGTGTTCACCCACGTGTGCAAGACTAGCCACCCGCAGCATGAACACTCTCAGCTATGATTCATAACTAAAGCTTGGCTTCCCTCCAATCTATTTAGCGAAAGCTGCAAATTCTAACCCTGTAAGATTGGCACTGTAGAGCAGAGTGCTGGATCCATCCAAAAAGTCCTTGAAAGAACTGTAGGACATGCAGAGAAGGAAGAGTGATTTGGATTGCAACAGACAGCAATCAGGCAATAGAATTCAAGTACAAGCCATTTAAAAAGGTTGTTGGAATGATGAAGCAGTGATAAGTGAGAACATCACTAACAGAAAAAAACAAAAGGTGAAAACATGTCCTCACTAGCCCTCTTCGGCCCTTCATCACCTAACAGGTGATTTGAGCGAGTGGGTGCAGTGCCAGCAAAAGCATTAGCTGAATTACTAATAAAGCTCCCCTTGAACAGCCGGAAGTCGTCTCCATGGCTCAGCCAAATGAAAGAACAGTGAGAGGAGATTTGGAGGGAAGTAAGAAAACAAAACAGGGAATGAAAATAGGGTAAAAACAACAAAGACAGGGCTATATTAATTCAGAAATATAATTAAGTAAGTGCAACCGACATGTACGGTTTATCACACTGTGTACGGATAAGAAGGAAATGAGCCAGAAATGTAGTGAAAGTCATTTCCAAGTCGAGGCGGAAAATAATGTAATGACTTCGAAGTGGCACAGCTCGTGTCGTGTTGGCTGATGTTTTCCAAACCACTGATTGTTTGGTGGAAAAATGACAAACTCAAGTCCGCTGCTTGGCAAGCATATTACAAAAAGTAGAGTGCATAGTGTGCATATGTGATAGTATTATTTTAATGTGACCAGCATCCAAATGGGAGAGATGCTGTGTGAGTGAGCCAGTGTATGTGTTACATTATTACTAATTATGACACATACTGACAATATACAAAAGAGGAAAGGAAATGTATTATTAACACAATAGTCTAAGGGAATTTTATTAACAAGCTGAAACACAAAAAACTCTCTCTTAATGATTGTAAGAAATACATTTGCATTCGTAACAATGAACAATAAGAAGGACGATGTGACCTACATCAAGATATAAAAAGCTTAATTTCCATTATAGCAAACAAAACAGCGGGATGCAAACAAAGAGTGAACCCGAGTTGAGTCTATAAAAACAACAACAGATACCCACAGAGGCTGATATGTACTAAATCTCATTTTATATTTTGTGCTGTGCTGACCTGACACAGAGCTTGGCTCCAGTGCTTTATGTTTATTGATCTGTCTCTGAGAGGCACCTGTGGCCATGAGCACCTTCCGTAACTCATCTTTCCTGACCCTGACAAAATCTCTTTTCGCTAAAAACACACACTGTAAATCAAACTGGAGACTGGAGTGAGGTTTTTGTTTAGTTTTCAGTGTGCATGAGGGCTTCTTGACCTAGCTGCTGAAGCAAGCCCTAACAATAATGCATTCTGAGGACAATAAAGCAGAGGGAGTGCTCATTTGGAGGGTTCACTCTCCTCGCCTGCTTTTTGAGAAGAACCTCTTGCTGGAATTTGGTCAGAGTGACTGCTCAGTGAAGCAACCTCTCAGACGCGGCTGAAGTGGCATGAAGAGTAGCTGGAAAAAAGAATCACAGATCATATGTGCACACTGAGTTTTCAATGAGTATCTCACTGAACTCATATTCAGGACTGAACTGCTGTCATGTCATGCTGACAAATATTCAGGAATGTTTAACACATGGACCAGTGAGGAACTGCACATGCCCTGTAGGGTTCTCATACTGATTTTACAGACATTAATTCTAGATGCACAATATTTCTTCAGCTGTCAATTATTTTGGAGTTCATAAATTGATCAGATGAAAAATGAATGAGAGCAATCAGTTTCAAACATGTACTTTATAGCTAGTAGACAAAAGCTGTGAGTTCCAGAAATCTGGATTAATCTGTAAAAATATCTTGCAAAAGCAGTAGTTAGGAATGTTTCTTAAAGAATTTGGTTAAAGACTAGTAAAGTGTAGCAATATTATATTTATTAAAAAAAAACACCACAGGCAGTGAAGGATGGTTCACACCACAACTTTTAGGTGCTCCATTAAAGACAGCTCACTTCTTTTATTTATATTCTCTATCACCCTCTGAATAATCATCTATGACTCAAAGGAGCAAAGGAGCCACTGCCTCTGGTTATCATGCATAGGAGCTTCTATGCGTGCTTGTTACTGATGCATTGTGATGTAGCAGAACACCCATAGCCCAGCTTTTAGTGGTGCTGCTCCACCATGCATACATTAGTGAAGCACTAAATCTGACAGGCTAGTGTGTATGAATGCGAGTGCCTGTATGTATGAACAAGCAGCTTATGCGCTAAAAACACTCTGGGGTCATTAGAGAGCACTTAGAGTAGCAGCTTAAGAAGTAAAACTGCACAAACTACAAAACACTGCATCAAGACCATGAAAGGTTCTCAGACAGCTGATGACTGTGGCAGTGTGTGTCCTTCTGTTTACGTCTCAGGGGCAGCATTAAGAAGACTGCCTTTTCAAAATGAACTGACCTCTGCTGCTCCTGCAGAAGACTGGCTTGGGACTCTTGTAAATAACAGTCCCTGGGTTAGACACAGCAGAGTGTGGAAAATGAGTGACCCACCAATGCCCTCCATGCTCAGGTGCTGCCAGCCCAGCATGAGCTGAGGAAGCGCACAGACAGCGCTCAAAGCAACAACAAACTCCGAGAAATTACTTTCACATTCTGCCTGGCCTGTCAGTAAACACCAGCAGATTTGAGATATTTCTTCCCATTGTATTCACTTTGCATAACTTTGCAGAGGCAATAACTCCTCACCACTGAGTACAGAATATACGATTCAATTAAATCTCTAATTATATCTCAAAGGGAAGAAATAATGGTCAAATTATGTTCAACACAACAGGAAAAACAACAGCCCTGACTTTCTGCAAGGGGATGTGAAGTGGAGTAAGAGGATGAGTAACGGTGGTGATAGCACAGTGTTCCGTCAAAGTCAGCTCAGCACTTCAGCTGTGGACTGTGTCCATGCCTCCGGCAAAGGCGAAAAGTAAAAACTATGAGAATAGCGCAATCCTCCAAAAGCTTTCCAGAAGAAAAAAAATAAACTTCTCAGTTAGAAACAGAGTGGAGAAAGAAAGTACAGCATGTGCTGTCACTTCCATGACATTTAAGTTTGTATGCGAGAAAACTTGGTTTCTCTTTAATCGTTTTACTTTTAGAGCTTTGAACTGTGACAGAAATGATATCCTAGAAGACATCTTTTTGGTGCAACTTTTGTCTCGCTTTATGAACTCTGGATCAAGAGGTGAACTGGGTGAGAACTGTATCACAAAAACCTGCTCCTCACAGATTCCCATTTGGCAACAAAAATCAAATCACATGTACTGGCTCACCATAGAGGAAAATATTTAGGCTGACTGATGGACAGGGCCTCACTAAAACACCAATGAGCTAATATCCCAAAAAACCACACACATAAACACAGATTCACACACTGATCCACTGGGTTTATGACTAACAAGTTATTAAGGAAACTAGACCCGTTTAATTAGAAAAAAAATCAGAGGTGCTCTATAAGAACACCTCAAACTGAGTAAGCCTGCCTGAATGCTTGTGAAAGACAGAGAGAAGGGCAAAGATAAAAAGAGGACAGAAAATGAGTGCTTGTGTATTCTTTCCCTATTCTTCAGAGTCCCTTAGAAGCTAGCTATGTGCGCTTCACTCAGCAATCAAGCGCAGTGATGCACGCTGGGTCGCAGAGAGAGATCAAACGGTCCTTACACAATAACTTGGAGAGAAAAAAAGACTAATGGTCGCACCCCTTTTCATTACCGATTGTGAGAGTGAGCTTATGTGTATGCATGTGATAAAGGCTTTATAAGTAGCACACATCAGAGTGAATTTGCATGTGAGTGAACACTTTCGTAAGCATTCATATTCTGTTTGGATGAACGTCTGTTCAAAAAAGTGGGTGAGTAATAATAACTGCAATGGCGACTATGACAGCCAGAAATGAATCGAGGGTATATATATATTGAATCGAGGGTGTTGTTTTTATTACGGGTGTGCTCAGGTGAAAGTGTGTTTTTATGTGTGTGTCTCTCCCCTCTATGAAGCAGAGATGGATGTGTTACCATAGAGATCTGCATCTCCTCCACCTCTGATGGGGCTGGCTCTCAATCTCCTCTGGCACATTCATATAATGAGCACACTCAAGCACTCACACCCATACAGTCACCACTTTCACAGTTCAAAATATAACCCAAAATACACATATCAGACTGGTAGAACATTGCCTTATGCTCACCTACGCACAACACAGAGCAGCATTGTTGCGTTCTAACAAGGCCAGAAAATGCAAATACAATTAGCTTACAGATGAGCCATCTGAACAATATGTCCAGTTTTCTAGACTGGAAAAGAGAGAACTGAGAGAATTTAAACGTGTATGAAAAAACAAAATAATTTAATGCATAACCTAACAGAGGTCTCTATAATCATTCAGTGAAAATGAAAAGGTGGGAGAGAAAGCTGATGTCCAATATCAAGGTCAATACCAGGCCTCACAAAATCAAAACAGGGCACCTTTTTTAACCCACCTATTCTCCTCAAATTTACTAATACGTTTCACCCTCAGGGGTCAATTTGACCCCAGAGATATTTACATTTATCAGACATTTTTATCCAAAGCGACTTCCATTCTCTAACTACAGGGAACAGTCTCTCCCTGGAGCAAATTGGGGTTAAGGGTCTTGCTCAGGAACCCAGTGGTGGTATGTTGAAGGTAGGATTCGAACCCATGGCTTCTTGGTCCAGAGGCAAGTATCCTACCCACTGAGCTACCTCCACCCACCAACATTAATCTGGAACGCTGTTTACAGTCATGTATATTTAGATAATGTTTAGTGACGTTTAAGATCGAATACTACATGCGTATAATGAATCAAAGAATTACATACTAATGACTTAGCATACGTACTACACAGTCCCCATCAAATTAGGAAAAGTCATGAACTATGAAGCAAAAAAAAAACAAAGGCAACTGTTAATTTTTGAGTGATAAACAGTGAAAGGGGTCAAATTGACCTCAAGGATAATAGGAGGGTTAACATCTGTCAGCAAGTCAAGTTAGATTTTAAAACATGCCTTTGCTGCTTTTGGTATTTTATCATCCATATCCTATAGTTGCATCACAGACAGAATTCTTCTTCAGGGGCATTCATCAAGGGAAAAACTCAGCACTGTTTGCTATGACCTCAATTCGGGCACATTATGCAGTCACCGACTGATAAAACCAATCTCTTAGAGAGGAGAAGTCCTCACTGGTTTGCATAATTCACTGTTTGGGGAGCCCCACCGGCAACTAACGCAGGTTCCCTCCTGGTGCAGGAGGACAAAACGATAACATTAGGCAGTAGTTAAGGGTCTGCAGAAGCAGATACACAAAAGTGGATTTTCAGAGGCATATTTTAAAGCAGACTTCTCCCAGGGCACACCACCTGGAACCTTTTACAGATCAGGCACATTAGCTAAAGGGTAGTTTAAGAGAAGAACAAAAGGTTAGGAAAAGTTACTTTGAAGAGAAAGAAAGGGACAGGAAGAATCAACCTAAAGGATTTGGTGAACCGGCAGTGCTATTAAAAATAAGACCCAAAAAAAAAGAAAAGAAAAAGAAGTTACAGGGTATTGCTATGACAATGGCAATATGAAGGGTCATGGGGCTAAAGGAGCTAAACCTAAGCAAGTCTAATCAAAGAGAACTTTGTGTGGAAGGCCAAGCTAATGGTTGTGGACAGAGATCCAGTAATAAGTAACTGCCTTTACACTATCTTTCTCTCACACACACACACACAAAGAACTCACAACAGCAACAGCAGGAGTGGAGGGAGCCATGGGTTGGCACAGCGACTCATCCTGCTTCGTTCTAAAAATGTCTTTGGGTCAAACACACACACACACACACACACACACACACACACACACGCACACACACTCACAAACACAAACATGTGCAAACACACACACACACACACACACACCTGTTGCTAAGCAACAGCAATGCTCTCTTGATCAGGAAGTGAGAGGAATACACAAAAGAGGAGGAGAAGGAAGAGTTACAAAAACAGACGGAGGGAGAGAATGATAGACATAACAAGGGAGAGACAGTGAGTAAATGGGGCGAATAGTCCTAAGTCACAGGTTGCCTGACTGTTGGACAGCTGTGCCAGTCACAGGGACTCCTAAAGGTGAGGGATCAGAACAGGCATCCTAGGCTAAATTGATAGTAGATAACCTAAATGGTCTCAATGTTCCAAGTGCCAGCATGTTGAAAACTAAACACCCCATAATCATTCTGACAAATCCCTTGCCAGTTCAGCCACCATCTAAAGAGTATTCATTCCTCTAAATTATCTACAAAACCCTTAGAACGCTCATATTTACAATAATAAACAATCTGTGTTAGGCTTTGTTCATCTGTCTTGGACTACCCTAATGATCAATGGCAGCCTATAATTTTTTCTATTTTTCAACATCCTCAACCCACTGCATTTGAATTTTTGACAAAAATGAAAAATATAACTCTTCCTGTGATTGCTCAAACCATTGATCATATAAAAATAGAGCTGAGAAGCCAAAGGGGACTTGTAAAGTTCAATGAATTTCAAAGATATGCAGATACAAGGATATTTTCTTAAAGCAATTTGCTCCCAAAGATGATGCAAGGTGCAGAAGGCAACAGAGCATCGCAAGGTAGGGGAAGAGGGGGAAGTACAAGAGTACTTTAGAGAGAACACAAAATTCATTAGAATTTCAATACCAGGGTTTTATGTACACCCTAACCAACAGCACACCACACAAACAATTTACACAAAATTACAACACACTCAGCACTGAAAAGCCAAACCTGTTTATAATTTCAGACATGGTTTTCACACCGCAGGGTTGTGAGGAAAAGCTAGCTGCTACTGTGACATTTGCCCTGTGCTGTCATCTCTATTTGTTGTCTCTATGTGATTTTAACCATGGGCTTTTGTTGTTGTTGTTGTTGTTTATTGTCTCCACCAAAGCCCTGCCTTCTTATTAGCATGTTCACCAGTGTAGATTTTGTTACCCGTCTTGATAGTCTTGTCTGACATATTAATTGCTTCTGTGTTACAGTGATTTTGCCTGTTATTTCCTGTTTACACTGTATTTTCCAATGTTAGAATAGTTTCATGTTTTATAGTGTTTCTTCATTTTATTTTTATCAATAACATTTGTCAAAATGTTCCAACCCCTCCATTAATGCCTCATCTTTGTGCCAGCAATAAAGTTTCTCATTTTTGTTAAACTGAAGTTACATTGTGCACATTAAGTAATTTTTGCTATTAGATTAGTTATCTGGCATACTACATTATCATACTGAGATATGCTCATGTATAAGGCCTAGTCCACACAGATGTCTGAATCCGGCATTTTTCTGGCGTTCGTAGCGCCAGGTAAGCTCAAACTGAGTGCCATTTTCTGCTCATTGGAGCTAACCAAAGTGTCCACACGGGCATTCAGCATCTGCGTTTTGTCAGTTGCATGCAACGTTTTCTTGGCGTCAATTTCTGCCGAAAACGCTGGTATTGCGTTTACATGGCGTTCGGTTGATGTTCTGAACGACCAAATATGTCCCAAAAAAAGTGTTCCTGGATCTTCAACAAATATTTGTTGAGTGGCATGTAATGTGCTCTTGCACCAGTCACAGCAGACAATCAAAAGTAGATTCTGATAAAGAACTGCGGAACTCTTCGCATGCCTTCAAAATGCACAAAAAACTTTCCTTTGACTTGACATTGTGCAGTTAGAGAGTGAACCCAATATCGGCAACGATGTTCCTCTCCTGCCTATGGCGCTATATCAGGAGGATTAACGAAGAATAGGGATCGATGTTCAATGTTGAACTACAAATCAAGATGACCAACTATCTGGAGAGAATAATTACTGCCCCCACATGTGAATACATGAAACTACACATTAGACTGGAGGTTGGTGCAAACACCAGTAAAGTCAATCAAGCGGAGATACAAAACGCAACAAAATGCCTATGGCATTCAGATCGCATTCATTAATTCAATATTCAAACGTACGTGTTAGGAAACTGGCAATTCTAGAGCTCTACGTGTGTTTTTTTCCGAATGTGTGTGTGTGTGTGTGTGTGTGGTGGGGTTATGTAGTGACTTAAGTAACTATATTAAAGTTTACCACTGGCTATATAGGTGGTGTCCAAATACTTTGGGTCACTTTATGACATAATATTATGGCATGCTCATATTCTCTTACAGGGTAGAGGTAGATTAACTTCTAAATATAAAGATAAATGACCCCAGACCAGTAAAAGTAATTACAAGAAATACAGATAAATAACATTTTATGTGACGTTCAGTCAAAGTTTTGCTGATTGCTTTAATGTATAGTGCACAACATGCTAGGATTATCCTACAGAAAAATATAGACACATCCTGTGCAGTTTGCTATTACTGATTCTCAGATTCTCGGATGAGTGAACCCATAAGCCTCTTTCAGATATAAAACCCAGAACACTGCCGGAATAACATTTCCAGTAATGCTGGCAAATTCTTCCTTTCACACTTTTAGCCTATTGCTGGAACACTGGCTGGTTCAACATGTTCATAGCTATCAGGAGAATTAGGACAATGGATGTGACGTGCAAAATACTTAGTGGAATGCCAGGATAACAGATCATATCAAATGTTAAATGTATGACTATGGCGTTTATTTACAACACGCTTTGTGGACAGATTATGTCATACTAATATCATATTCCTATGCAAGAGGTTTTTATACATGTGAGGATATCTGGAATATTATTAAAAATTGAACTAGGATGGCATTTCATCACATTTTAACCACAGCTAAACTCAAACATCATTGTACATTTATAGGTGTGCGTGAAAATATGGACCCACCTGCTGTGAGCCTTTTTCTCAGGAGGTGTTCAAAATAAATTCTTTTTATACGTGGTGACCTGTAGTATGTGCTGGCCCAGTATGTTGTACATTACAAAAGAGCACGAATGTAATGTACTGAGCACAAAAATGTGATTCTCAGGCTCCTGTTAGATCTGAGCCATAAACCTTTTAAACAGAAGAACCACTGCATAAATAGTATGTAACTAATTGTTCTAAAGGAATGTCATATCTGTCCGGTTCGGTCAGTTTTTTTTTGTCCGCTTTTCAGTCGTTTTGCTTTGTTTTTCTGTTCATGTTCTGGCTCTTTTATTTTGACATGTTTGTAGGTTTTGTTCTTTGGTCACGTGCTTTAGTTCTGTTCTTTGCTCTGTTCTGTTCTGTGTTCTGGGTCATGTTTTGTTGTGCTGGTGTCACATGTCCTGAGTTACCACCTGTCTGTGTTTGCCTATTGATGATGTGTAGTATTTAAGTTTTGTTAGGCTGTCACTCACTGTCGGTCATTAACCTCATTTTCTGTTTGTGTCCGCATCTTGTTTTCTCGTGCAAGTTGTAGTAACGGCCACTGAGCCTGGTTTGTTTTCTTGTGCACGTTGAATAAAAACCACAGAATGGATTTTAGTTCTCTCGCCTGGTCCGTTCCAGGAGTTCTCGCCTGGAGTTCTCGGTCGCGGGGGATTAGCCCCTACGTCCGTGACAATATCAATCCCCAACATGACCTTTCACATTGCCACTGTCATCTCAAAAGTTGGATCACAAGAAAAAAAATCAGAAAAGCACTTTCCCATTTTGCTATACTGTAATGAACACAAATATTGACCCAATTACAGAGTACCAAAATAGGATGTTTATTGAAATACAAAGTCTGCAAAGAAAAAAGGCAAAAACAGAAAATCAAACAACAGTCAGTCAAGTCCACTAGTCAAAGTCAAGTCCACTGGGCAGAAACAGGTCAGAGAAAACACAGGGAATAATCTAGAACACAGAGGGCTTAGTATACTTCACAAAGGTAAATCCTCCAGAAGGTTTATATATACAACCTGAGCCTAGTGATCCCGATCTCCGCCTTACGGGCCTGTGTGAAATCCTAGATCTGAAGAGGGCTGTCCGGTAGCACCTGACTCCACCTCTGATTCTGTACCAGGCCTTACATACACAGTCTAAATCAAAGTAGTTTAGTTATCAAAGGTTGCCCAAAGGCACATTGTAATTTGTATATTTGCATGCTGGGAATTGTATATTTTTTATGACTTATAGCCTTGCCATATAACAGAGCAGATATCTGAGAGCTGAAATCCACATGTAAAAAGACATATGAAAGTCATTACACATCCACAGACACACAATTTGGCTGGTCTAACTCTGTTTACCACAACTATACGTTTACCTTACCAAACCTCCCCATAAATGATCCCTACATCAGTCTAAATGTCATGTCTGTCAGACACTATCAAAAAGGTTTTTTAACAAATGCTATCCACTGAATCTGTGGTGCTAGTAACAAGTAAGCTACACCCCTACAAGTCTCCACAATGATCGTGGAAGCTTATATCCATCAACATGTAAGCAAGGACAGAAGCATATTGGAGCAGATGCAAGTGTGCCAGAGGCTGCTGGCTTGGTGCAGGTCAGGCTGCAGCAGCTGACCGCCTGCTCAATGAAGCAAACCTGCTGTTCAGATTTGCACATCTGTTCAATCTGCTCTCTTTCTCTCTTTCTCTCACTCATCATCCCTAAGATGCAATAGCCTCAGACCTATGCAGAAAGCAGTAGAACAAAAACAAGAAGAAACAAAAGTCTTTTTTCCAGGAGCTATACAGTGATTGCAGAGTTATTATCCTCATAGCTGGTTTCCTGTTTAAAAGGTGTATGTGGAGGAGGGGAGATGATAAATGCAGCAGCCCAGTGGGAGAGAGGTTACAGAGGAATAATGCAGCAAAAGGACAGGAAGAGGAAACAGGCAAGGCAATCAGTAAACTAAACATTCATCCATCTCTTCTTTCCATCTCACTCAGATATACCTAAATATACATGACCTGATAGGACACGGCGAGAGAGAAAGAATAAGAACGTAAAAGAGGGAGGGTGTTTATAAGAACGAGTAACAGATTTTGATTAGTAGCTTGTGAATCCACAGCACTCACATGAGACATTGCAGCAACAGTGAGAGATCAGACAGAAAAACCACACCTAATCACACACAGTCAGCTGAGAGAAGAAGAGATAAGAACAAGATTGACTTTTCTCTCTGCTCTCCATGCAAACCTGTTCTTGGAAAACCCGCGCACAAAGCAAGAGCAAATGTCTCATTTGACTTTAAAATGAGAGGAATTCGGCTATAAGTATGAGAAGCAGATAAGAAAGAGGAAAACTTTAAAGAAGAAACCTTACAATAGACTTACAGTACAGTGTTTTCTCAAAGCACCAAACCTGACTCTGTCTCATCTGGGCTCAACATATCATCTCACCACATTTCTCATCATTATTTTTACCTGTTTCTTGTTGTGCATTAAATTCAAGGGCTTAAACGACGCACTAGTGCTTCCTTGTATGTTTTCTTACAATTACACTCAAAATTATTCAACCCCTGCTGCAAATTTTGTTTATCCACAATTTGCAATCTTCAGCTGGTCACAAGTTTGCTATTTGTATCACAGCAAACATTATGCTTAGCCAGAAACCAGTGTTTTTGCAGTGTCCTTAGCTAATTATGTGCTGCAACTGTCTTCTTCTAATCCCCCCAGAGATTTTCTATGGGGTTCATGAAACCTCCAAGATATTTTATAAAGCCTAGCCTTGGTGGAGCTCAAGGTATAAATGAGATCGTTGTCCTGTTGGAACATTCTGTAATGCCCATGCTTCAGCTTGCTCACAGACAACATGAGGTTTTCACATAGGATTTCCTGATACTTCACTTAATCCATGTTGCCCTCCAAACTCTGCAGGTTCCCAGTGCCAGAAGAAACAAAGCAGCCACAGAGCATCAACAAGCCACTGGCACACTTCACTGTAGGCAGGGTTTTCTTTTCAGCATATGCTTCGTTATTCCTCTCCCAGACATATCACTGATCCATAGGCCCGAATAAGTTCCAATTTTGTTTCATCATTCCACAGAACAGAAACCCAATCTGTCTGTGGCTTATGTATAAGGTTTCAATGACATTGGAGCTGGCTTTTCTTGTGCGTTTGTATCAGTAATGGTGCACATCTTGCATCTTGGAGTTTGGGCATGAAGATTTTCAGCATTTAATATGCAATTTACTGTGGATTCTGAAACCTCAGTGCCTGCTGTCACAAAGTCTTGCTGCAGTTTTGGCCACTGGCCTCCTTCAAATTCTACTGGCAGCTGTTGATAGCTTCCTCATTCTGCTACATTCAGGTAGTAGAGTTAGTTTACCTTTAACTTTGCTTCTAACTGTATCTTGAGGGACATCCAATGCATTTGCTTTCTTTTTGAATCAGTTTCCTAGATTGTGCAAGGCAATGATCCTTTATCTTACATTTTTGAACAATTCTCTTGATTTACTCATATTTCTAACATCCAATCAAATGTGAACACACTCCTAACCAGTCCAAGTGCTTAATGTGTTCTATTTTAAGCACAGGTCATGCAAGTAATTAGGCCCCTGTTTAGTTGTGTAAGAGGGTCATGACACATCACCTGATTTGCAAATGTGTGCTCATATGAGGGATTCTTCTCAAGGTTTGAATAATTCCACAGAAGTTATTAAAAGTGCCATTTTGTGTTAGAGAAACCACATGTAATATTAGCTGTGTTGAGCTATTTAAATCACTCTTATTTGTTAATTGCAAACAGCTGAAAGTTTGTATATTCTGCCGACAAATCTAATTTGCAAGAAGAGTTGATTACATTTGAGTGGAACTGTAGTTTAATCCTTTTGAAGCACTGCCTATGCTGATGATAAATTATACAGATGCAAAGGATGCACTTAGCACACACACCCTTCTACTATGTTTGTATCAATTACAAAGTGAAAATAAAAAAATAAGCCTCAATTCTTACCTATCTCCAGAGCGGTTATGCCCATGGACGCCTGGCCCAGTCCTGCTTTCCTCTCCCACTTGCCCTCATCTGGGTGGTAGATTTCCACTGATGCCAGTGGACTCTGCTGGGCATCCATGCCCCCCATAACTACAAGCTGGTCCCCCAGGGCTACGGCAGAGGCCCCTGCCCGTCCTGTGGGTAGTGGGGGCAGCTGGCACCAGGTCTGGGTCTCTAAATCCAGAACTTCAGCTGAGTCCAGTGGCAGGCCGCTCTCACTGCAGCCCCCCAGCACATAGAGGCGCTCAGCCCAGAGCGCAGCCGTGCAGTACACCCGGCCTGCGGCCATTGGGGGGAACACCTCCCAGTGCAAAGACTTCACAGGGCTCAGAGCCATCTCGGGTATGGGCATGGCTCCACGCGGGCACACAGGCGACGGAGCATTACAGAGGCGCAGTCAGTGAGGGTGCAGAAACAAGGCAAACAAAACAACCGGCAATAAACAAACAGGGCAAATGGAGTCTCTGGAGTAGTGGCTGCTGTCAGTTTGCCAAAGTCGTCTTTTTCTCCTCTCGGAGCAGAGGGGAGGGGGGTTGGGTGTTGGGGTTGGTGGATGGAAAGATTCAACTGCAATAAACTGTGTAAAAATAGCCTTCAGTCACTCCTAATGTTTTATTCATTTCTGTTGCCTTTTTGTTTTTACCAGCCATCCATTTACATACATCATTCATCATCTTTTACTGCATGAGAGAGAGTGAAGTGGTTAAAATAACATCAGAACAGAGATAAAGCAATCACTACAGGTGTAAACTCCAGTAGGATAAAGGATGCTTATCGAGGCCGTCAGTAATTCAGCCACTTTACCAGGGAGTTAGGCTTCAGGTGTAATTCTTGTCATTGTTCTCATAACCGTGGTCTGGGGGGTTGGGTGGCTGATCCTGGTCTTTTCAGCTTGAGTCCGAGCAGTCCAAGCAGTAATCCACAGCTATGACATCTCACACACTGCCAATTTCCTCTGTTCCACAGCCAGAAAAGACTTTGGAAGCACACAGCCTGGAAGAGAAAAAGAAGGAGAGAGAAAAATATGAAAAGACTGAAAGAAAGAGAGAGCCGAGCAATGCCACTAATTAAAGTGCAGAGTTGGCCATTGCAGCACACTCATTTTGAGCAGAGCGTGAGCTGCAGGTCCCTTTGGGCGATCCTCCCTCTGAGACAGCCATCCACAGCCCTGTGTCAAACAAACCCAGTCACCCACATGATTTGATGGCCAAAGCACTGACATTTACAATTTCCTGCATCATATCCAGAGAGAAGGACAAGGGTGGGTAGGGCATCTGTGTGTGTGTGCGTGTGTGTGTGTGTGTGTGTGTGTGTGTGTGTGTGTGTGTGTGTGTGTGTGTGTGTGTGTGTG
>JBBPDH010000130.1:17873205-17888747 GCA_037974565.1 Clupeocharax schoutedeni
TTTTTTTTACAGCACATGTTTAGGCTATATTCGGACCATAAGACGCAGGGACTTTTCCCCCCCAATTCTGGGGGGGGAAAAGTGCGTCTTATGGTCCGAAAAATACGGTATATTTCCTTGGTCTGTAAAGTCTACTCCAGATCTGTCAGTAAGAGTATGAAAACAAATAAAGCTATGTCAACAATAAACATGCTAGTCTTAGTAGTGACCTTAAGAACATTTTCCTTTTTTACTTTTTTCTTATTCTATGTCATTTTTCTTTTAATAAGTAGTTCTCGGATTGCTGGTGCTTGGATTGCTATAATTATTATGGACCAGACTAATGATAGGACATTACAGCTACACCCATTCATCCTGCTGTCTGACTACAGCGCAGCACTGCCCAGTGTCTTTCCCCCTCTGTCCTCCCCTCTGACCCCTCATGGGACTGCTCAACCTAAAGGCAAACCACAAAACTAGGCCAGATATGGCAATGGAATGAAAGGAGAAAATAGCTCTAGTAAATTACTGTACTAGTGTAATGATCACCAATCTCTACAACCTGTGTGTAAAATACTGCCCCTACCATCTTAACTAACACTAACGCGTTAAACCCGGCCAATAATGGAATTCTTAAGTGCGCAATTCGTTGGAGATGGTGTGGTAGATTGTTGTTAAAGCTAGACTCTCTAACAGGTAGATCCCCAGGATTGTGGGTAAAGAAAATGATGAACCCAATCAGTGCACAAGACAGCACAGGAGTTGTGGGAGCTCAAGCGTAGGGTTTTGACACTCAAAACAGAGAAAGTTAAAGCGTGTTCTAACTCAACTCACTGTAATATGTTTAGGTGAAGCCAGCATGTGTCAGTGATCAAAGACAGCTTTCAAACTTCACCTGAAGCATATTACTTCCCGTAACCTTTCCTTTGAATGGTTAGAACAGACCATAGAATACTAGCCTGCCAGTGCTTAAGAAAAAGAATGTATTACTTCTTATGATTCTTCCTGAATGCTCCGAAGGTAACACACAGGCAAGCACATGTCAGCCCACATGTATGTATAGCTATCAAATATGTTTTTAAAAACCACTCTCTTCTTTACGCACTCTGCTCTTCTCAGTGCACCTTTAGCACTGCCTCTCTGCTCCACATCACTGTCAGAGATTCAGGTGGAGGAATATGAAGCTCTGCTTTGTTGCCATAGGCCTGTGAGAGAGGGGTCAGCAGAGCGAGAGAAAAAGAGAGAGAGAAAGCCAGGGAGCGGAAACAAAGTCTGTCAGGCGCGGCCATCTCTGCTAAACTTCATTTCTAAGCTGCAGGGCCGCTTGTAGAGAGACAGAGCACGTTTTTGTCAATGGCCTCATTCAAACTCGGGCCGAACAGGCGAGTGGTGTGTTTTGGCCTTTAACTCAGCTTTATAATCCTGACAGCTCCTTCAGTGGAACCAGACAGAGTGACATTCCTTTTTAAAGAGCCACCGACTCACAGCTATCTTCAAGAAAGCAATGACAGACCACATAAACGTCTCTGAAGAGAAAGACAGTGTATCAAAGAGCTCTGTGAAACAGCACTAACTTTCACAGAGACAACATGGCTACAGACTCTACCTGAAATCTCAAAGAGAACCCACAACATTCATGTTACTGTAACACAACACTTTACAGTGCTGTTTGATACACACTTTATAGGAAGAGTTACCTTTCTAATATGATTCCTGAAGCATCCTGAGGTAAAGTTTGGGAAAAAAATATTGTTTAGGTTGATTTTTCAGCAACATTTTAATTTATTCACACCTGCATCTCCAAATGCCCCAGGTCAAACCCAGGGCCTACAGGAATACCCATTGTACCACCCTTGTTCCGTGTCTTGTCTTTGTATTTTAGTCTTTTAAACATTTTCCTTAATTATTCAACAGTTATCTCAGTTTATTTCGTATTGGTAAGCTGTGCCCTGTCTAAATATGTGAGTAGAGAGTTATTTTCAACATTTCTTTTGTGTATGAGTCTTTGTTTTGGCTCGCAGCACGCCGCTAATGCCAATGCTAATGCAATTTCCTCTGGAATCAATAACGTTTTCTGAATCCGAATGATATAAGGCTGCAGTGGTTTGAATCATCTGTGGCAACTGCAGACCAAAATCTCTCCCATGGATTTCTCTTGTTTCTCTTGTTTTTTGTTTTGTCCTTCATAAATCCCGGTATTTTTATTACTGTAAGTTAACTTTTTAAAAAAGCGGGGTTTACTCTATACACCACCAGTCAAAATTTCAGGTACATAATGAGATTTTCTATAATTGCATGTTATACACTTAATATTTACTAAAATTCTTTTCTATCAAATAAAGTTACACTAGTTCACCATTTGAGTACCTAATTAGCCAGAAAATGTCAGATTTGTATTCATCACTGCTGACCTACAAAAAGCCACCTAAAATAATTATAATTACAACTATAATGTGGGTCACCAGGCAACAGTTAGGCTAGATATTTAACGAGGTATTAAATGACAGCCAATGGGCTGAAACAGTTAACGAGTGCATTTAAAGTTAAAGGACAGTCTATAATTTGACATAACCACACAACCAGTTAATAGGATGGCACACACACACACAGGTACATATTCTTTTCATGTTATAAAGGAAACTTGTTTTCTTTGACATGTTTTCATTTATAGGTTTCACTAACTATACTATTCAGAGCTTAACAAGATTGAAAAACCACAGTTTATGAAATAAATTGTAAAAACGTGTGGTGTACAAAACTTCAGACTGTTAATGTAAATGACAGCATTTTATTTATATAAGGATAGAAAATATGACTTCAAAATAATGATCTATTTTACTGGGAATATGCATGTATTCCTACATTTATTTATAGATGGATACGGAGGTGGAAAGTAACTAATTACATCTACTCTTGTTACAGTACCTGGGCATATTGTTCTAACATTAAATAGATTAACTGTGTTGTCTTTAAAAACGTAGTTTATATTAAATGCACAAAATCCAATTTATCTCTTTGTTTCGATTAAAAGAGAATTACATTATAATGAAAGAACTGCGTTGAAATGTTTCAGTTTTGCATCAGCGGGTGACTTTTATGTAAAGGTGAAAAAGTATGTTCATGCTGACTGTACTCAGACATAAAACGTGTGTCATGACTGAAATAAGTTCATACAACAATTTCTTGTTCAAGTATACAGTGCAGCCCTGAGGAAGTGGAAAGAGACGGGATGACATTTCCAGTGCATAAACAGACCATACTTTGTTCAATTTATTGCGTTGTTATAAGATGACAGATACACTACTCAAAAAAGGATATTGGCTGACTAATCTTAGCAGAACAGATACTGGGTTCTTTAACAATAAAACTTATAATAGCTCTTTATGAAACCTAAAAGCTGGTGTGTATGGTTTATTGCAAGTTAGATAATTAAAGTTTCTGAATTGTCTATAATTTCAGTATTATTTTTTTCAGTTATTTTATAATTACAGTAATAATTAACTCATCAAATAATATATATGTATAAAGGCTAAACCAATCATCTGAGTTTTAGATTAGACAATAACACACTAGACACATCCTTTTAGGGACTCCAAACGGTTGGGAATAGAGCTATAAATTCTTAAGTCCTAACAATTTAATCATGAAATGTGTTTAATGTGTCATGTGCCTACAGAATACATAGAAAGATGCTATCATGCAATCAAAATATTTGTTTGTCTTACAAAAAACGAACTCCAAGTAATTTTTTCAATAAACGACTTATTTGCTCTTATTGGAGAATTTTCTGACTAATATTATTAATTGTACTCAAATAAATGATCAACTCAGTAACAGTACTCTTACTTAAGGACTATTCTCTACTCTTTCCTCTCATTACACTTAGTACTTAGTACTAGTACTTTGAGAACTCAGCTTTGAGAATTTTCTGACTAATATTATTAATTGTACTCAAATAAATGATCAACTCAGTAACAGTACTCTTACTTAAGGACTATTCTCTACTCTTTCCTCTCATTACACTTAGTACTTAGTACTAGTACTTTGAGAACTCTGAATTTACAAACCCAGCTGTTTCTTTTTTTTCATCTTAAATGGTATTTCTCCTAGTTTCTTGACAGGGATGATGACTATTATTTTATGAAACAAAATGACACCACGGCTATTATAATCGTTGTTATATATCTGAAAATCAGTAATGTGTGATCGAATTCTGCATACACAATATATCACCCAGCACTAACTTCACTGACTTAATGTATGAGTGAGTGGGTGAATGGATGGATGGAAATATCTGTGTTGGAGCTTATCCTCATCTCGCCTCTAATAAAAAATAAAAGTGTGCAAAAGTGTTGCAAAGAAGAAAAGTAATGAGAAAAGGATTACCATTCTGATGATCGGGAGCCAGATGGAAATGAGCATTACTGCTTGTGACAGTGCATTTAATCGAGCACCCCTGTAAAGTAGCTCGTACATGATCTTCTTCCATTCTGACACAGAGACACACTCACAGTGGCACACACACACACACACACACACACACACAAACATACACACACATATATATATATATATATATAATATCACCAGAATGAGGAGTCAAGGCAGGCATTACAGTGAGCTTTTATTTTATCAGATTGTTTTATCACACAGCCCATTGTGAGTCATACAGAGAAAGTGAAACACATGCACAGTATTAATAAACCTATGCAGTCATGTTGTTAATGAACAGTAACTATGTCTCAGAACAAAAGCAATGTGATATTGAGCCTTTCTTTCCTAAAAATAAAAGAAAGGAAATGCAAAAAAGTCTAATGTTTTGAAGGACATTTGATAAATGTGCTGTGGTCTGTAGTGCCCTCTTCGTAGCTCCTTACACCGGTTTAATTAATGTTGCACATTTAATAAAGTGAAGTAGACTATAGGGACTGGGTGAGACTGGGGGTTGCAGGGTTAAGTGAGTGAGCTGTTAGGACATCCATCACTCTCAACAACAGCATACTGACATGGAAGCCACTGTGTGTCCCTCAGGAAGTCCTCACTTACATGATATAATCAAGTAAACGGTGAGTCACCAGAGCGCATTCGGACTGCCCTCACATTTGTGTCTGCTTACTTTTTCTTTTACGGATATCAGAAGCAGACTAATCCTGACTTCACTTCACCCATGCTTAGAGCAAGTAAATTAGTGGAAAAATAGGTAAATAAAAACACTGTAAGGTCTACATTTAATAGCATGCATCATTAAAAAAAAAAAATGCCTGTAACTACTAGAATGCAATTATTGTCTCATGTCTTAAATTGCAGAAAGTGTTGTGAGGTTTGTCTAATGAAACGCTTTGACCTTTGGCAACTCTCTCAGTTATGCTTTGTAATTCATAAAAAAGTGTGGCTAGCTTTTTAATCAGCCACAAATTCAACCGCACAGCAACCAACTGAAAAAGAAGTGATAAAAACCAGTACCAGCTCCCCCACTTCTATCTACCCCAGTGAATCTTCCAGCCAGTCAATGGAAATTAATTAAATCCAGTGGCTGGATAAAGCAATTAATTGGCAAGTGCTTGGACAGAGAATTGTGTCTGCCTAAATTACAAAGAGATTGTCAGCATCTAAAGAAGCCCCCAGATGGAGTTTTGTTCAGTCATTTATATACTTTTATCGTGGGGTATAAGATGTAGCAAATTGTCTGAACACAGGAACTGCATTTCCTTAAGACTGGACTCTTTCTTTTTATGACTCATACGACTCCATAACGTTTACCTCAGGTCACAGCTGGACTGAACCAAAGCCTGAGATCCACATGCAGTTTTTTATGATGATGGGTGTTTCTCTGAAGTTCTGTTAGATTAAACATGGTTCATTTTAAACCATACTCACTCACTTGCGTTATAAAATAAGAGTTAGTCATATACTGTTCAATCCTCAGTCTAAAGCAAACAAAAAGGGGGGTATTTAATCAAAAGTCATAAGGATTCGTCAATTACCATTTGTCAAAGCTGCTATACATACTTCTACTGCATCTATGGTAAATGAGGGCCTGTGTGTCAGCACTTCATGTGATTATGCAAATGACTGCCAAGAAAGCATGGGTTATCACCTCCACACATGAGGCACTAATTACTAGCTCCAAGGCATACCAGCAAAGGCGAGACCAAATCATTCAGCACTGTAGTACATCCAGGCAAACTGCAGACTAGAGATGTAGCATTGACTATGCAACAAGAGCTCACAAGAAAGTCTCTCACTTTCCCATAAACTCCTGTTTTTGGCTCATTATTTTCAGACCTGTACTTGTTTTTTAGTCAAGTAAGAAGAGGGCGTGCACAGAAAATCTTTGGGAGTGCTGCATTCACTAGAACACATGTGAACAGTCAAATGTTAACAATGCAGGAGTGAAATATACAAAATAGTCTAGTAAAAATAGGGATGACAGAAAATGTTCTTTCTTTGAATGGTGCCATTTTTGAAGTTGTGAGTGTAAAAAACCTCCATATATAGTGAAAGAACGCCACAAGCTATATATTATGTAAAGTTTCTTTCCCCATTCATACATCTCATACATCCCACTGATACAAAAAATGCTTTTTGTTTTGCCTGGCTAGAAACTTTAAAATATTACGCTACTTAAAATATTTGTGATAAAAAAAGAAAGAAAATGGATGAACATGGATAGGCAGCAAGAAATAATCAATGCAACAGGTTACTAAT
Organism: Clupeocharax schoutedeni; assembly: GCA_037974565.1. NCBI lineage: Eukaryota > Metazoa > Chordata > Actinopteri > Characiformes > Alestidae > Clupeocharax > Clupeocharax schoutedeni. The sequence continues at coordinate 17,879,893 of JBBPDH010000130.1, forward strand.
GTAATTATAGTTGCTAAGGACAAAAATAGCAAAAGCCTTTAACAGACAGAATAGTCCTGAAAACACAAATATGTGGAAGAAATATCCCGCTTGTGACAGTGCATTTAATCAAGCTCCCCAGGAAAGCAGCTCTTACATTTCCCTCTTCCTCTGACACACACATACACACACACATATACATATATATACTCTCCCGTTTAAGTCAAATTTTTGTCAACTAGGGAGAACACTAGTACTGGTTATTAACCTATCAGGAAAAAGGAAAAATGCTTCTTCTTTTCCATTTGTGACACCTTCCTTAGAGTGTAAAACAATTGGGTGACACATTGTCACTAGCTGAAAAACTTAAAATGCTATGTTACTTAAAATCAAAGAAAGAAAAGGACAGGGGTGCAAGAAATAATCCATGCAACAGGTTAGAAATGCAATTATAGTCGATTAGGACAAAAATAGCAAAAGCCTGTGGAATTTTACAGACAGAATAGTCCTGAAAACATGCAGACCTGTATGCATGTGGAAGAAAATGCAAACACGCTTTAACTACCAACTGCGTTGCATCAACGTAAGTAGACATAAAAGCACAGCAGCGAGCGCTCTGCCCTGCAGCCTGTGCGCAAGAACAGTTTGGTGCTCGAGGCGCATCTCACGCGGAACATCCATTGGAAACCCAGAGAACCGTTACGGTTCTCATCCACTGTACTCTCAACACACGCAACGAATCCACAACAAAACAAAAACTGCCTGCCACTAAATCTCTCAAAATCTTTAGAGAAATCATAGTAAAAACCAGTATTAAGCTAAGGTCCCACTAGTATGTTCAGTTTGGATTGTTAAACCCACGGCATGCCTACCCCATTACAACAGTCCTTTTCAGAGCAATATCGACTGCTTTCATTTTCTTGTGAATTACCCCTCACATACTTTTAGCGTCTAAAGCTCTCATAAGGATGTAAACGTTAATATCAGGCTGCTGAATTGATGTCTCCATCATGTAAACACATCCCTTGCCAAGTTAAAGCCAAACTTCAAAACGCAGCGCCTCGTATACACAATTACCTCTATTTTGTCCCGGGCTAGGTGAAAACGTCCACGACACGGTCCATGAGACTCTGGCAAAGTTCACCTAGGCCAACATCTTGACATGCTTCCACCGGGATGAAGGTTTGAGCTCCTGGTCGTGGTGGAGCAGCCCGTTTTGCTGTTTCTCTAAAAGGGGAAAAAAGAGATGCTCAGGCGTGTGAACATTTCCACTGGCTTGGGTTTTTCTTTCCCACCCGTATACATACATGTCCCGCCCTCCGTGCTTTGATTGGTTAATAGCTCACAAACACGAGGACTGAGTGAAGGTCTAGCCAACCGCAGAAGCGCACGGGAGAACTGACAGCCAATCCTAGCGCAGGATGAAAAAAATAGTCGGAATGCGGGTGGGGGAAAAACGCTGCCTCACTTGGACCTCCCTCTCCACAGCCATGCGCTGGACGGACAAGTTGTATGAGCCACATCCACCCACCAGCAAAGGACACTTATTTGTTCTCCACTCGGTTCTTATCTGTTCATTTGTCTTTTAAATGTAACCTAAATTATAAAGTGAAGATGTGTTCTTGCACACAACTTTGCCAGACATATTCACACTGGGTAATATCAGGAGATCTAAATTGTTTTTGGATTTAGTAAATAATAATGACTGTTCTAATAACCGTGCATAATTAAAGAAATGTACACTTTCCCTCCGTTTAAGTCAGAACGTATTGACCGAAAGAGGTGTGTTTCACCAAGCAGAAGACCTTCAGTAATTGAAAAAAAAAGATAAATCGATATTTGCCTTCTGTGATTGTCAGGCCTCACACAGGGGAGTGACGTGGAATGCATAATGCAAGACTCAATTCCCAACAAACACACACCACGGAATTATTCTTCGTCCATTTCCACGACAGAGAGCCGCTGCTGCCCCCCGGGGCTCCTCCAGAGCGACATCTGTCTTGCTTCTCACAAATAATAGTGCCTTAAAAAGCTCATCAGGACCAACATGCGCACATTCCGTTTTCTCTGCTGTCCTCTAGCGGCCTCAGCTGTTTTTAGCCCATTTCCACTCGAGTAGCAGGTGATTCAGTAACAGCTGGATCCACAGACTCACTGCTGTGGCCTTTTGGAAAGGTGCCAGTTACTGTTGCAGGAAAACCACAGCCTCACCGGGCGTGACAAGCAAGCAGATAGGGATGCAAAAGTGCTAACAAGTAAAGTGGATTAGGTGCTTGTGATACAAACTGTGTCTGCACCACATGGACAAAACTACTGGGACACACCACTTAATTACTAATTTAAGGTGCCCCCTTACTTTCAGTGATCATAATGCTTCAGCATACTGAGACATTTTGGCAAAGCCATACTTTGTGTGGACACATTTTGGGGAAGAACCTTTTCCACTCCAGCATGACTGTGCCCCAGTGCACAAAGCAAGCCCCATAAAGACATCACTGGATGAGTTTGGAGGGAAAGAACTTGACTGGCTGCACAGAGCCCTGACCTCAACCCCATCCAACAACTTTGGGATGAACTGGAACGGAGACCTATTTGTCAAAAATCAGTGTTTGACCCCATAAATGCTTTACGGAACAAATGGGCACAAATTCCCACAGAAACTGATATCTTGTGGACAGCCTTCGAGAAGAGTGGAAGCTGTTACAGCTGCAACGGGGATAACTCCGTAATAAAGCCTATGCATTTGAATGCAGTGTCATTAAAGTCCCTGATGGTGTAATGGTCAAGCGTCCCAATACTTTTGTATGCGGTTATAATGTCATGTTTTTCCGTATAGTGCAATATAGGACAGTGTGTCATATAATCATATGGTAGATTATATTGTAATTCAGAACATTGTGTCATATGGATGTATATGACACTGGTATATTTTCATGTGGTATAGTGTATTGTAATATTATATTGTGTGTGGTAACATAGGATAATGTACCGTAGTGCCCATTGTTAAAACATTATAATATAATAATGTTATAATATTACAATAATGTAATATAGAACAGTGTCATAAAGTACAGCACAGTACTATATTATATTATATGTATAATTTAATATAGGACATTGTGTTGTCATAAAGTATAGCATAATGTAATATTTTGTACATAGTGGTATATATGTACAAAATATACATATGGGGGGGGGGCGTTAACGGTGATATTTTTTTAATCGCGCGATAAGAATCTCATGCGTTAACGCAGTTATCAGCCCAGCTCTAATATATATATATATATATTGCACTGTGTGGTAATAAAGAAAAGTGTGTTATATGGAAACATAGGACAGCATATTAACGACCCATGTGGTACCATATATTGTGATATATATGACAGTGTGTTGTAGGGTCATATAGTAATTCCAAAGGACTCTTGTTTAAAAGAAGCTCACCATGGAACGGAGTCAAAATTAACAGGTGGTTTTATTCTTGCAGTAATAGAACAAGTCATGCAGCAGACCAAAGTCTTACAGAGGAGCTGTTTGAGGTCAGCTGGCCTGTCTTTACCTTACATTACTATACATTGTTGTTTGTCTTAAGTGTTTCCTGTAATCAACCTAGAGGGTATGAAACCAAAATAACAGGAACGCAATTACATCCCAACATCCCATGTCGGGTCCAAATGTCCTTTTCCACATTCCTCCTGCAAGCAGAGAGTGTCCTCCCAAAAAAACTTTTCCCTTTGGGTTAGAAAGATAAGTCACTCAGAGTTCATTACAGAGGTTCTAAATGAGGCACACACACACACACACACACACACACACACAAAACACATTGCGGACGGTTAATTCCTCAATGATTATCCAGAGAATGGATACATAAGGATACTACATAGGTGAAACATCCAATGGCGTGTTATACTGTTGAATAGGGCAGTGTCATGAAGTACAGCATATTGTACATTTGGTACATTGTACTGTAATACAAAGCAGTGTGTTATATGGGAATATAGAGCGGTATATTGTAATATCATATTACATTATATACAGTATAGAGCAGTATATTGTAATATCATATATATTGAATATGGTAACATAAGACAGTGTGTCAAAGAGCCAAATGGTACAGTATATTGCAATATTAAATGTGGTAATATAGGACAGTGCATTACATGGTCATAAAGTACAGTATATAGTATTTTATTGAATATGTGTATTGTAATTTTGTAAATGAAGATATGTGTGTTATATCATCATGTCGTACAGTAACACAAGAGAGAATGTTATATTACCACATAGGATAGTATGTGATCTTCATTCTGCTAAGAATCTGCATCCAACCCTCACAAATTCTTTGCTGCATTTTCTTTACCTCTACTTGCTTCTTGCTTCTTATGCACCTTCAGATCAGATCATCCTTCTCTGTGGTCATTAACGTCTCTCCTACTCTCAACCTACAAACCAGCCTCCATTTGCCTGCTTTGACCCACTTTCTATGGGTTCTTCAGCTCCTGACATCCTTGCAACATTACCACATCATCACTTGATTCAAATTTATCACCTACCCCTTTGACCATATTCTTGGATATTTTTCCATATATCACATAATAAACAGTTCTATGGAAACAGGCCAGGCCAGCTGTAGTCACATCAATTCTAAAAAAGAACATGCTCTGCATCACTGATGTGAACAACTATATGCTAATTTTTCTTCTCTCCTTCCTCTCCAAAGTTCTGGAGCATGCATGACCCTAACCAGTCTGGATTCAAAGCAGTACATTGTACAGAAACAGCACTTTTAGATGTCACTGAGGAGCTTCATGCAGTCAAAACAGTCTTTGGTTCTAATTCTTGTAGATCTTTCTGCAGTTAGTGATACTAACTTCAATCACCCTGGCTTCACTCACCAAACGTGGAATCACTGTTCTGCTTGGCAATGGATTGTGTCCTATCTTGTGGATCGAAGTTCCCAGTTCTTTGCCCCCCTACTGTTTTCCTTATATACTTGCTCTCTTGGTGATATAGTTTCTTCTGCCACTGCTATGCTGATAAAACTCTCATTTGCTCCCTGTGGCTCTCAGATCTCTGCATGCCTGAAATACTTCCTCCTGGATGGGAGTGCATCACCTGAAGCTACTGGACAACTGTGGCTCACTCCTGGCTGGCCCAGCTCTGAAAATCACAAGACCTCTAAAGGTGATTCAGAATGCAGCAGCACGTCTGGTCTTCAATACGCCAATATTCTCAGACACCACTCCACTACAGCAAATCCTTCCCTGTTGTCTTGTGGCTCCTTGCGTTAGTAAGTCTTGCCTACAAAGCAAAAAATGCTCCATTTTCCCAAAATCTCCATCTTACCTTTTTTCATACTTTATTGATCATACTAAAGGACACAACTCGTCCTCTTAGAGCATCGAGCTCAGCCCATTTCAACCCACATCAGGTTAAAGTTTCTCAGTTTTGGCACCAAAGTGATGGAATAAACTTCCCCTGACCATCAGAACTGCTGAGACCCCTGCTGTCTTCAACCAGAGACTGTAGATCCACCTCTTCACTGAGCACAAACTAACTAACATGAACTAACTTAACCAACTAACAAAAACTTCACAAATAACTTTTTTAAAAAATGTCTTTGTGTTTGTGGGTACTCTGGTAAATTCATAGACTTCTAGTTGCTTTTTATTACGTCTAGGTTTGCTAGTGTGAGGGACATGTTTTACAATGTACCCATGTTGGTTGCTCTGGATAAGGGTGCCTACCAAATGCTGTAAATGTAAACGTGGAAATAACATTTCATGGATTAAAAAGTCATTCTTTCTTGTAATTTTTGATTAATAATGACTTTAATTATTTAATTATAATTATTTAATTACAATTTAAAATATCATTACTGCTGAGTAGGGATAGGAACCATCGCAAACAACTAGATACCAATTCCAAAATAAAACACTTTTGCTGCCAGAGTGTGCAGTGTCAGGGCTACATGTGATGTGACTTGATATAATTTATCATAATGCAACATGAACAAGAGCTAGCAGTCTTTTATGCCCATCACTAAATGTTTTGTAATAGAACACGACACCATCTGCTCCCAACATTGCTGAAAATTTGTGGCGATCAGTATGTCGGCAAAATGATGCAATGACAAGAGACAATATGACATTACTCCAAGGTGGGAGAGGGAGAATAGCCGTCATAGTAACAAGAAGGAGATGAATGCCTTGTGTGTCGCTATTCCTGGAAATTGAGCATGAACATAAACCTTTGTCTTGTCCTCGAGTCATTAGACTTGAGCACAACATACTCCTCTATGCTGTAAGCAAGTCAGCCTGTGCTCCAATGGCAGACTAATGATGCAACAGCACCTCATTTAGGCTGTAATGAGAGAGCTCAAATAGCTGTGGAGGCCATCATCAAGCAAAACACACGCATTTAGGAGAATGGGATTCAGCAGCTGTGACAGAGCTGAATGGGACTGTGTGTGAGACAGAGAGGGAGAGAGTCATCAAGAGAATGACAGAGAGAGAGAGCTCTGTTATGCTGCAGAAAATGCTGTTATGAAGAGGGGAAAAAACAGTAAAACTCCACTAATTACTCCACAAAAAGCATATTGATGGGGGAGCACTTTGAGATTTTTGCTGGACCGGTGGGTCACTTTATTCATGCAAAATTACAAACACTAGTTTAAACAAATTTACTAAATTCACTAAATCACAATGGAAAGAGGAAGAAAATGTAATTTATGAGATTAGAGTACTGAATAATAATTAAGGTTGACAGGAGTAGTTTCCTCATGCAGAAACTGCTTCAAATGGCCTCCGAGCATCTCTACACTGTCACCTTCACAGATTTTACAATTACACACATGAATATGCATGATTATGCAAACTGTACATTTTTGTCCAACCCTCCAGCTCCCAGTCCCTCCCTTTTGCAGCTGTGGTTGCTATGCTGGTATCTGTGGGGTTCTACACCAATACAAAATGACAAGAGGCAGTACAGAGGAAACACAACCTTATATGGTTGAGCCTCAGACAGACTCATCAGTTTTGTTTAAATACCATATTGATAACTTTAAATGACAACTTCAATGATTCAATGATTATTACAGTACAACCCCTGTGCTGTAAATAGTATTACAAAACAGCCAGCTGGTTAAGTGGTAGTCTCAGCCTCAGACATCACGCCTACGGAACGTTGGCTAAACGTCTGATGCATATGGTACACTTAACTGGAAACACTTCAGGAATCTCGAAGACATCCTCTGATTGGTTGAATTTTATTGGAATTCCGGGAGACGAGAATGTCGCGTTCATTTTCGGTCCGCCGGGAAACAAAGTGCAGACGTGTGATCGCAGACGTGTGATCCTACTGATTTACTCAGTGTTTTGATCAGATGTGGTAAAGCAGACACCATTGTTGTTATACGTGCACGAACAGATAAATGACTTACTGCTTGTTTTCTTCTCCTTCTTTGATTTTCTATGCTGACTGACTTGTTGTCAGTCAGCACTGTTGTTGTGGGGACATTTCCACACCCGAAATGTGATGCTGAACATAACAAACTGTGATTGGTTGTTTGACATGTCGGTCAAACGGTCTTATGGGCGGGCCTAGGCCAAAGAAAGCTGCTATGAATTCCAGACCTTCTGGAATTCCTTCCGTCAGTCTGAAGGTCTGGCTACGCGAGACTAATTAAGTGGTGTCTGGCTGCATTTACTAGATGAGCATACATAAACATCAACACTGTGTCTCATTTATTTTTCAGTTAATTGAATTTAATTCATTGTTCATACGGAATTCATTGACTTGAATTCATTCCAATTTGATCAGAATGCCTAAATGCTACATCTGATACCCATCCCCTCTTCTTCGATCTGTCTGTGTCATCTCTTTGTTCCTTTTTATTTGAGAAAACATCAGCCTTAATAAAAGCCATAAGGATTTGACTAGTCATTTTATTTTTAAAGCTGCTTTGTTTTGGATTTCAGGCCTCAAACATAAAATCATAACAAATTGTAATGATTTCCTCGGGATTTTAAGGTGAGTTTCGTTAATGGTGAGGACAGATATATTCAATGTTAATCCATTTACATATTTAATGTAATTTTTATTAGTATTAAGTATTAGTACAGATAAGATCATTTTGAATCCCATGTTGTCATCAAATTAGTTTGATATGGGACCATAGCAGCTTTAAGCCTGTTTAGTTAAGTAAAAACAATAAGCCTGTACTGCTCTAGTGTTCTTTATGTGAAGTTTGTGACCACAAATTCAGCACAAAAAAAAATCTGAATGCATTTTCTGATTTATTTCTCTAGCTGAGCATTTTGCTCTATGATAAATGGAGGTGTTAGGAGTGTCAGGTAAAGCACAAAATTATCAGTAATTTAAAAAATGCAAAATTAAAGAAAAACAAAACTGAGCACCACCTACTGGTGGATGGTCACCTAATAAAAAACAGACAGAGCAGCCATAACCACATCCCAAACAGAGATTAAGGTTTAATAAGAATTATTATGCCTATTTTCACTTATTTTACTTATTTTTCAAAAGTCCCATTTAATGTGTGATTGTACGCTGCAGTTAAGAGTTCAGTATTCAGTAGGGATGCACCGAAAATTCGGCCACCGAAAATTTTCGGCCGAAAATCGAAAAAAATGCATTTTCGGTATCGGCCGAAATATTTTTTTTATTTGACCAAAACAGTGATGACGTCATCAACAACAGCAGACTGCACGCACCAGACTGGATTACAGTAAACTTGTCTCTTGTCTCTAGTATATGGCGCATTTCCATATATCTAAAAGTGGTTCTCCACTGACTGGTACCAGCTCGGTTTGGTCCAGTTCAGTTCTACTTCCTTCAGTTTGGTTTCGTTCAGTTTT
>JBBPDH010000130.1:17888847-17905909 GCA_037974565.1 Clupeocharax schoutedeni
TGTCATCTACGTTCTATTCCAAATCAAATATTGACATTTGCCATCTCCACATCATTGCATTCAGTTTTTATTCACAACTTGTTTGCTTTGTGGAATCCGGTTTGTACAACTCAAGCATTTTTCAGTGTAACCTCTGTTTTCTGCATCACATACAGTCGTTTCAATACACTTTACTGAATGAGAAGAAAAAAAACATATAGAAGAACAGAAGCTACAATTATAGCAAAGGCCGGGCAGACGATACTGGAACATCTGAGTGCCTCTGTGTATTTTGTGCATGTCTCATGCTGATTAAAAGGGTTTTTTTTAAGATTATGCAAATGTTCTAAACCAAACAAACCTTGCACCTGAACATAGATGTGAAATATCGACCTAAAAGAAAACACACAAGAAGTTCTTACAGAACCAGCGTTAATAATAATGGTGCTGTGCCCTTTTGTGCGAGGCTCAGATTTAGAGTCCCTCAGCCGGAGGAGCTGAATTCCTGGAAGCAGGTTCAATCCAAGACTGAAGAGGCCCTTCAGAGCTGCCGTGAATCATCTACAAAGTGTGACCCACAGCTTCCCGTCTCAACACCTCTGTGACTTATTACCTTCCGGGGCCGTGCGAAGATTAAATTAACTCGTAGTTCTGACTCGACTCACACTGATGGCGCTCACAGATATAATGTCCGTACAAGGTCATTAACAAACAGGTTTCTCGGGCAGCGAGTATAAAACGAAGACAGGCCATTGGTCCGCAATTGGTGCCAAAAACCCTTTTTATGCCGTGACTGGTGTATTAGTACAACCTCCGTTATTTAGCGGATAGCGGAGGTTGTGACGTTTCGAATGAGCCTCTCATCCGAAAAAAGTTCCCAGATCAGTTGCGCTCAATCGGAAAATTATGGGTTTTTATTTTAACGATGAAACAAAGTGAGCGAGTTGTGTCAGTATTTGGTGTGAGGGGCGGCGCCGACAGTGTGAGTCGGTTGATCAGATCCTTTTGTATAGAGTGAATGGGAGAGAGGCTGTTGAAGCGGTTATTGATTTATAATTCTGTGATAAAAAATAAGGATTTTTCAAAAGAAAATGATGTCTCCGCCTACACTAAGTGGTTGAAAAGCCGTATTGAACATTCATTTTTTATTCTATTGAGCTCAAATTCTGAACACAAGTTGACGAGACCTGTGGCTGTGGGTTTCAGCTTCAGGGACGATAATGTTTGCTGAATTCAAAGAGCAAAAGCATGATATAAAATCCGGTATACCATTCTGCATTGCCGTTTGAAAATAAGTTCAGAGACTTCACTGTTAAATGAGTCCAACCGCAAAACAACAATGACTTTGTATTATGGAATTGTGATGTTTTAAAGACGGTCCTGTAACTTCCAAGGTAGCCACCAAAATAGGGGTTAAATCTAACAGGGGATTACTGTAAACCCATTTAACCAATTTAATCAATTTAACCCATTCAGGAACACAGTACCCAGGGAGCAGTGTGTGCATATGGTACTTTGCTTAAAGGTATCTCAGTGTTGCCACTAGCAGTCCTGGGATTCAAACCAATGACCTTCTTGTCACAGGGCCACCTCCCCAACCACCACACCACCAGCTGCAGCCATGCTGGAGATTCATCTGCATGAAGTTAAACAAATATAGCTCCCCATTGAAGATCTCTGCTTAACGTTCCTCACCTGAAAGTTCGGACCAAGTTGTTGATGTCATCGATGATCTCACTCATAGTTACACGCAGTGGACCCACAATGTCTTGCAAGCTGGAGCACAGCAGAAGAAAACATTAGATAAAAGGTTGCCCACACCATTGTTAAGGAGCAGATTAACCCTTTAAACCCTTTAAACCACATCATTTCATTAATTCATTTCTGAGACAAGCAGGTATTTGAAAAGTGGGAGTGGTCTTATTTTCTGTTTGAATGGATCCATATGTTTCATTTGTCCTCTATTTTTAATCAATACTACAGTTGTTTTAGTGACCAAACATTTTCTCATCATATCTCCCCACCTTTTTATTCCTAAGGTTAAATGAGATCTAGAAGTCTATAGGAATCAGAGTTAGGGTTGATGTATGTAAACGACCTCTGTTCTGATTGGCTGGTTTGTACTGCAGCTCAATCAATAAGCAGCCCAGTGAATAAGCTCTATAACTTCAATGAGCAGGGCTGAATGAAGTGAATGACATCACAAAAATATAATGGCCTGCTTTTCAGCGTCGTTTCATGGATTGACTCAGGAGTGAGTGGTACGTTTGGAAAGTAGCAATGTTTAGTATATCAAACTTTTTTCTTAAAAAAAAACACAAGGCAATTTTCTCTGATATGAGCCCTTTAAATTAAGCACAAAAAGGTGGTGTGCTTAATTTAAAGGGGTGGGGTGGGGTTTAGGCATTTGCGCTGTGAAACCTGAAAACTGGTGCGCATTTAACGTACCACTTACGTCTCTTCGGGCTTTGCGTATCTCTTGTCAATCCTCGTGCATGTTGTTACTTTTTATTAATAGGGGATAGAATTATTATTTGGCTTAAGTACTAAATAAACAGGCCATATAGAATTGCATTCTTGCATTGTCATGCCTTTCTTAACTGTATTAATAGTTAATAATATAGCAGATAAGGATTAAAAGTCTTTGAATTAAAATAAAAGTATTTAAATGTGGTTTGCCGTCTGTGATTTAGGACAGGCTATATGTGCTGAAATGAAGGACAGTAAAATGTGAGTATGGACCTCCTGCTGAGTTTCTCCACCACTATGCGTTTCTGGATGAGGCGCTGGGCCTGAGAGTCCACCGGCGGCAGAGGAGGGTCCTGATTACCAGCCTAGAGACACAAAGACACCTGCAGGTGATTACAGTCATTTGAGCTCGTGTTCCCAATGCTAGTGTGTAGCGCCCTCTTCAGGACTCGGTGAGTAACTGTGGTTTGGAATAAGTGATTGTACTATTAGAGGATCAGTAGCAGTTAAGACCTATTAATAATATTAAGTAATGAATGTATTGACCAAGTGGTAATATTGCACACGAAGACAACTGCACATCAGATATTGCAAGCAATTGCCCCCAAAAATGCTCCCAAAACTTTTTCCATTTCATTTAAAACTAAAGTAAATGTAAAGCCAAACCCGTATCTTTACAGTACAGTTTACTCTGAACTCCTGCAGTGCCAGAATGTAAATAGCAATATTCACCTTGTATAGACTGGATTGGAATTCAGGCAGTGCGGTAAAGTGGGTTTACTGTATATAAAAGCTCACCTCTGTGTCTCCTCTGTCTCTCGTGATGTCCTTCTCGGGTAGAACACACACTCCTGTGTAGAATTCCTGCACCCTGAGGTTCAGGAGCTCCGTCTCTTTCCTCAGAGTTTCATAATCGGGAGCTGCTGCAGCCGGCCTGGACCGATGTCCTGAGGAGCACTTCGCTTTCTCCGATACCTCCTCAGTGTCCTCCAGGTCATCTTCGTCCAGCTCTTCTTCCTCACTCTGTGGCATGGGTTCAGTCTGTTTGGCATAATCGGGTCCATAGAGGAACCGCATGGTCTCCACGGTTCTCCACTCCATCAGAGTGACTCGGAGGCTCTCTAGGAGGCTCAGCTTGACTGATGGAGCTTCAGTCTTTGCTTTAATGTGGTTCTTCAGGAGGCTTTTGAGTCCAGCAGCACTTTTCTTACTCATACCAACATGAGAGATGTTCAGGCTGGTGTCATCTTTGGTGCCTGCGTTTGCATCACAGTTCCCAGGTTGGACGTTAGCAGCAGAAGTGTCTTCAGGTGTGATCACTGGTGAAGAGTTGTCTGACAGAGAAAACTGGTCCAAAATCTTCCTAGTTTCCTCCACTGGTGTGTTCTTATCCTCCAAATCTGGAAGGCTTTGAGAGTCTGCGGGTTCTGAAGAGGTTGGAGAAGTTTTGAGGGCTTCACTGTGGTTTTCTCTCTCTGGTCTCAGCTCTCGCTCATCCTTGGCAGAACCCCGATCTTTGCGCAGCTGCTCCTCTTCATCCCCTCCATGACGTTTGGGCAGTTGTCCCCAGTGCACTCGAGCCTTCGGCCGCTCTCCGGACACCATGCTGGACACAAAGTCCTGCTCGCCGTCACTGGCGTCACTCGGGCTGCCGGACCCTCCATGAAGATCCACGGTTTCTGATGAAGGATTCTCAATGTCCACTTCACTCAGGGGTTTATCAGACAGCTTCACTTCCAGACCAGAGCTGCCTCTAAACAAGAGGAAGAACACGGCAATATGTTAAAGCTCCACTGACAATATATACTATATCTTAAATATGTATATATTTTATTTATATAAAAAGATAAATACATATATTAGCGATGTGCCAAAATGATTTTACCATTTTTTTGTAATATTGCCGTTATGGCTGGGACTGTATGTACTTATAATAATACATTTTATTTACAGAGCTCAAAGACGCTTTCCTCACTAGTCAAGCATTGCAACTGCAGAATAAACCTGTTACAAAACTATGAAAATATTTATTTAGCAGTCAAACAATGCACAATATAAACAATATAATGGCCCCACTCATGAATAACCTAAAAGCAAGAAAGCTGAAATACTATACAATTTAATTTCTTCTCTCATAAAACCAGCGAATTCAGGTTCATTTTAATATTCTGAACGAAGTGCATGAACACAGTGCATTTTTAAAGCAAACACAAGTGCTTTAAAAACTGCTGAAAGATAAACAACATTCTCTCTCACTATTTTAGCAAAATAGTGTATTAAAACAGAGACTGGCAGCCCATATAGTAACGGAAATCACTGGAAAACGTTCTTGCCTTTTCAGAAACACAGACGGAGTGGGTGTGCTCGAAGGGTACACCCCTCCACACACACTGGTAGACATACAATGTGTGCTAATATAATAATTGGCCAAATGAGGGTCAGGTTCTAATGTGTGTTAACAGTAACTGAAAGGTGGTGTTTACTTACACTTCTCCCTTCTTCATTAGCTTGATATCTGGAGGTCTGGATACAGAAAACAAAGAGGTTCCATTAAAAACTCCACTAATAATGTTAAGTAATGTAAAGTGGCTACATATAGACACGCGTTAACACACCACAGCACAGCACAGAGTGTGAACAGTGTGAAATTCTTTCTCTCCCAATTAACCCATTCACCAAGTGAAGCAGCAGGCAGCCAGGAACACGGCGCCCGGGGAGCAGCGTGTGGGGACGGTACCTTACTCAGTAGCAGTCCTGGGATTCGGACCCACAACATTTACATTTTTTACGGCATTTATCAGGCGCTTTTATCCAAAGCGACTTCCGTTCTCTAACTACAGGGGACAATCTCACTGGTGCAACTTGGGGTTAAGGGTCTTGCTCAGGGACCCAGTGGTGGTGCTGAAGGTAGGATTCAAACCTGTGACCTCTTGGTCTGGAGGCAAGTATCCTACCCACTGAGCCACCTCCACCCCATTTGAATTTTCCCCATTGAAATGGATTGAAATGCCATTCATCCGTTCTGGACCTTTAAAAAACGCAGCATTTTTGATCAGCTTTTAAATAAGAAAAATGTCATTATAAGCTATAACGAATAGGTTATTGTATACAAAAGAAAGACAATAGAATGTACTGTAATAAACTGTTTTATGTACAGCATTTGCCTTGGAGATGATTTGAAGATGCTATAATTCCAGAAAAGGTTTTGATGTAATCCTCAGCTGCCTTCATATCCACGCTCGCTCCCTCACTACGCCTGACACCGGAGTGAATGCCGACCCTGCCCCGACTGCCTTTAAACGGCACCTTGGTCATGTTTTTCAGTCATTTCTTACTTTAATTCAGTGCACACCTTCTGCTTCTTCTCAGCACAATCCTTTGCACCCACTTTCTTTGGACACATGGTTGAAAAAACAAAGTTTTGCAAAATAACTGCTAGCACAAATGCTCGTAACTCGAATTTTAGCTCTCAACTCAAACCCAGAAATGGCCGAGTGACGACTCGTATCTCAAAAAACTCGTTAGTTGGGGCACTCGTAAGCCAAGGTACCACTGTACATTTTAGATACAAACATTTATTTTAATGTAAATACATTTTACAAGTGAAGGTTTGTATTACTTTTTATACACCTGACTTGTCACTGGCAGGTTTCATTTTTGATAAACTGCTCTTTTTTTCACCAGAATGGTGTGAGAGCGATGTGGCAGCTATAAGTTTTCTCAACTGAACCATTGGTCACTAAATCCAGGCTGCGGTATGTTATTTTTTCTATAACATTGTTCTGTTAAGAAAATGTGGGTATATTAATACTTTTTAAAATACTTTACTGATTTGCACCAGCAAATTCTGCAGCTTTTTCTTTTTGAAGTTAACAGTTGATTAAAAAAAAGTAAGTGAAAGGCCCATACAGTTAAAGAGATAAGGGGAGAATGGATTTTATGGTCTCCATTATCTTTTTAAAGACTGAATTTTTTTCCTACCCCAAAGTCACAACGCTACTATTGCCAGCTAATCTATATCCAGCACGCCTGAGGAAAGTATAATGAATTCCACTTAAACTCTTCCTGGTTAGGAATGAAGGATTTGGAGTATTAGTCGGGGGATGGTATAAAGGAGGCTTATAGCTTTTCAAAACACAAGGCCTGCCACCTGTTCACGAAATCTCTGCTCCTTTAGACAGAGTGGGTGGTTAATCCTGAGACAACATGACTACTGGACTATCCTTTAAAAAGCCAAAAGCCTACAAGGCTGTAAATGAGACAGATGTGGATTTACATGTGGATAACTGTACAGTAAATATATACTAACTTTCAAACCAAACTTTGAAGAAAAAAAAAATCCAAACAAGTGCTCGAGATCTCATGATTTGTGCTCACAGTTACGCAGTGTGAAAAATGCACATGATCACAGATTGCATGACTTCATCAATTCACCAGTAAAGGATGTAGAGAGACACTTGGAAACACTGGGAAACTACATCTGCTGTCACTAACAAGTAACCACCACTAGAGGGCGTTCCACACTAAACAAAGTCTACATTAAAATAAAACTGCTGTTTCAAAACAGGGCAGAAACTTGTATGTTTGATTTCAACTGGATTCTTTATTATTATTATTATTATTATTATTATTATTATTATTATTATTATTATTATTTTATTATTTTATTATTATTATTATTATTATTATTATTGAACATAGTTTAATTTGTCTTTTTTATTTAACAGCAAAATAATAATACAACAATGATAATGATATTATTATCATTATTTATGTTATTATTATTGTTATTAATAATAATAATAATAATAATAATAATAATAATAATAATAATAATAACAATAATGAGTTTAGTAATAATAATACATTTAGTAATGAGTCTTTTTTCACTTTGTGGTTGATGAAAAAAGCAGTGTAAGATATTCAAAACGTAAGAACATTTTGCACATTACTAGTATTTTGCCTCCCTTTCATATGGTGAAAGTGTTTTAATGAAGGTATTTTAGCTTGTATTTATTTCTATTCAGCAGGACAGTAGAGTGAAGATAAGGAATTGTCATCTCCTTTCTTCTCATTCAGAAGTTCTGAGGCGCTCCACTCTGTTTTATCTCAGCATTCACCACCTGTAAGCTGCAGTGATGAGTGGAGGCCAGAAGCCTTGGTGTGTGGGAGCATTCTGTAGTGTTGCCAGTCACACAGCTGGGAGTAATGCCATGTGTCATCTTTCCCCTGTGGGATGGCACTCTTATAGCTCTGTACCGTCATAAACCAGCACTCTAATCCCATTTAACATCTTCACATGACCTACAGATGTCGTGATTTCTGAACAGTCTCGGATGCAAAGCGTCAGATTAAGCAGAAGCCCTGTTTTCCCTCTCATCTAAATCTTCATAGGGTTTACAGAAGACTGTAGCCAACAATGATCAAATAAATGTGAAGTTAGAAAAGCTACGTAAATGCCAATTTTCACGCATTAGCATCTGTGAATAGGTTGGAATCTGTGTCTTCGGAGCTTGCTGCTGTGGGCTCTGGAAGTTAATCGTGTGTGGGTGACAGTATCACACCATGCCAACAGCCTATGGTGAAGCACAATCAAAGCAAGACCAATGTGCTGTGACAGCAACGAGGTGCCTCAGGGCCACCATGACCAAGACTCAGACAACAGCTGCCAACAGAGGAGCAGGAGAGAAAAGAGTGGGAGTCGAGGCTGAAATTTCAAAGTATATTTTTTAGACAGATTCCCTCTCATCCTACACCAAATGCTATCAGGCCAGTTTAGAAAATGTGTGATGAACTATGTTGCCTCAGAAGACTCTGTTCTTCAGAAAGAACGTGTCAAGGAGAGAGTGCAAATGCATAGACCCTGACTGTGTTTAAAAAAGATGTGGGGAGAAACGATGCCAGTAGGGATTAAAAACAAACTGCATGAGAGAGATGGACACAGTGAGAAACAGAGTGAGACAGACAGAGAGACACCAGAATACAGACAGAGAGAGAGATAGACAGTGTGTTTGAGAGAGAGAGAGAGAGAGAGAGAGAGAGAGACAGAAAGGGAGAGAGAGACAGAGAGAATGAGAGAGAGTGAGAGAGAAGGGAGGGAATGGCAAATCAGGCATTACCACTCAGAGCGAGTAAAAAGAGAGACACAGCTGTGCTCTGAATAGGTAAAAGAGGAAGGAAAGCAAGAAGATTACCAGCACTCTCTGAAGTCCACTGCTACAATCCACAACCAGAGGGAGGACGGATCCATCTCAGACATGTGGGAATCGCCTACTAAAAAGGGCTTTACACGTTAAAGCCTCCTGTTGATCACTTTGTGGACTATGGTGTGGAAAAAGGAAAGAGGAATGAAATGCTATGATTTGCTTGAATTAACCTTCTTCTGTAAACAGCCACTGGAAAATGACAATGGAGCAGTTTGGTCTAAGAAAATATCTTGTGAGTATAAGGCACTTTCTGAAATGGTGTGAACACTTATAAATCAAACTTGCCTGCGTGAAATTGTCCTTTGGCTTTGTCTTTTGAACTTTTCTTTGCATGTGCTGCCAAGAATATGTATCATACTGGTCTGGACTTCAGAAATATGGCACATAATTATTGTTCTTGCTACTTTGATGAATGATTTCTGTATCACATCCAATGTGTCATCTGTGCACAGCAGAAACGTCACACCTGTAAAATAACACAAAAACGAAACTAGGACAATACATTTATATGTGAAAGAAGTTCTTCTGGAATTCAGTGGTCCTCCAGCAGTGCTGGCTCTATGCCATGTGGTTCCGCACCAGCAGAATGACTTCGGCAGCTTTGCTAGTTTGGTTTTCTTTCTGGCCTGGCTTCTCAGAGGCTAACTGTCCTTCAGGGTGCCTGTGTCCCTCGGATATAGTGAACTGTGGCTCTGTGGCTATGGACAGATTTCCCCCTGTGCTACCGCCCACCACTTCCATCTTGGATCTAAGCCATAATCGGCTCACATGGGTGGCAGCGGGCAGCTTCCATGGACTGCCCAGGCTGGACGTTCTGCGTATGTCCCATAACCAAATCTCTCTGCTCAGCCCTGCAGCCTTCCACAACATCAGCCGCCTGCGCCACCTGGACCTCTCCTCCAACCGCCTACAGGTGGCAGCGAGGCACCACTTCCAAGACCTTGTGGCCTTGGAGGAGCTGCTGCTCTACAACAATCGGATCACCCGCGTGGAGAGCAATGCCCTGATGGGGCTGAGCAACCTCCAGAAGGTCTACCTGAGCCTCAACCAGATCACAGACTTCCCCTTCTTCTCTATCCGCAAGCACAGTCATCCCAAACTGGGAACCCTGGACCTTTCCTCCAACCGCATGTCTCGACTCCCTCTAGATGATATGGTGTTGCTCCCTGTGACTGTTCAAAGAGGCTTATTCATCCATAACAACACCCTGGCATGCGACTGCTCCATCTATCGTATGTTCTGGCACTGGGACAAGGAGGGTTATGAGGCCATCAGAGACTTCAAAGATGAGTATACATGCAGGATGTATGGAGAATCTCTCACCTCCATCCGTTTCCTCCGAAGCCCTCGCTTCTTTGAGAACTGTACCATTGAGAAGATGATCTCCCTCATCTCCCCCAAAGCTGATAAGATGGTGTATGAGGGGGAACAGGTCAGACTAGATTGCACTGGTACGCTCAGCAGTGTGGTCCTCTCCTACTCTTGGGTTATTCCTCATCAAGAAAACCTAACCCTGCTGATTCAAAATGGTACCCTGCGCTTGAACCAAGATGGCAGCCTCGAGATCTTGGCTGTCCAGTCAGCAGACTCAGGGATCTACCAGTGCATAGCTGTGGACACGGTTAGAATGATTAATGAATCCCGGGAGCTGAACCTGACTGTGGTTCCTCAGCGCTTAACAGAAGAACCTTTCAGCACAGGCTATACCACCCTTCTAGGCTGTGCGGTCACCCTGGTGCTTATACTCATGTATCTCTACCTAACACCATGTCGTTGTGGTTGCTGTAAACCCCCGCCCCCCTCACCAACCATCTCTGGCCTGGGAGAGGACCGCTGCACTCTGGCATCCATCTTTGCAGCGCCACCAAGTGCAGAGCTGAAGCTGAAGGGCAAATCCAATCCTGACAGACATGTGGTCTTCCTTGAGCCACTCATTGAAGACAAGAACGGACACTTGACTGCAGCCCTTACAGCAGAGCAAGTGCTGGAATGGGACACAGACCAGCTGAGAAGAGTTAAAGAATTTGATGAAAATATGTAGCATATAGTTTTTACTGCAGAAACCATGCAGGTTTCTCTTTAGCCTGCCTGAACTGTGGGACGTCTTTTCTCATCAAGTGTGTGGATATCAGCAGATATATCTCAATATCTGGACATATCTGCTGACAATTTCTGAGAGTGACCGAATTAGGTTCTCATTAGCAAAATCCTTTACATATCCCAGTGATACAGTATGGCATGAGCTTGTAATACAGATTTGAATGTAAGTACACTGACAAAATAAGCTTCTTCAAAATGAAGCAAATCAAAAGAATAGGCATTGTATTCCTTTACTTCAAACAGAGTGATCCCTTTAGTTATGGATATTCCAATAAAGTGTTGTTTTGAAACTGAATCAAACGGCATCTCTTATGAGCACAAGAAGCATCAAGACATCTACGGCTTAAGGGCTTGCTCACATTGTCTTTGACAGGCACACAGAGGTGTGGGAATGAACACTTGGTTGTATGCTGAGTGTTTCAAAACCTCCTCATAAATGTTTCAAAGCTCTTGCCAGCCTGAACCTTTGGCTCACCTGAGGTGCCATGAGGACAGGGGTGGGAGATGGCCGGATCTAATCTTAAGAATGGATCAGGTTAGGCCTTCTATCCACACGTGCACGTGAGGTTTTGCAGTACAGCCGATATGAGTGTGTTAAAGAGTTAATACCACTTAATCCCTCATGTCAAGGAAAACATTCCCAGAAATAAGAGCTGGCCACATCTCTTCCAAACAAAGTGCACTGACTGAATGCAGAACAATAAATCTGGCATTTGAAATTTGACAAAGACAGGGCAAGCTACTCTGACACAGCCACAGTTGCTGCTCATATGAGATACCATTTATGCCTAGCGCTGTGCAATAAACTGCCGTTTCATTATGCAAATATGCTGTGGCAAAGGATTAGACCTTCCTGCTGAAGAATGGTCCCTCCCACACCACAAGGGGGGATATGCACCAGAAGCAAAACAACTGGAAGAGGGCAGAGGCAAAAGTAGAATAAATCCATGCTGCCCACTACTAGCTGTAATCAGATTTATCTGTAGAAATCCCTGAGCCTCAAAACACATTCAATGCATGGTTTCTGGATGTAGTTCAGAAACTGCATCCGTTTATGCACATGGCTGCTCTTTTTTTTCCCCAACAACGCAACCCCCTCAGCACACACACACACAGTTGTGTGGTACGATAATAACCAGTTGCTCCATCACATATTACATATACTCACGACATCAACTGAGCTGTACAGTTATATAACATTCATCAAAGCTCCCCTCCCTGCATAACGTGCCTGTGTGTAATAGCAGGCAGTGGTTTGTAGAGATGACCACAACACATGAGAGGGGACATGAGCCGGGGTCAGGTTTTAAGAGATTACTCTGCGGATAAATCCAGGTGCTTTGACAATTTGCAGCCTTTGCTTAATCCCCTAAGCTTTCTTTTCTCTCAAATGCCACAAAATGAAAGGACAGATGGAAAGTGAGCTGGGCATGCATTTCCTCCTGCTTTAAATTCAGCTGCTGGTTTGTAAATAAAGTCAGTGAAGTTGAAAAGCAACCTGCAAACATGTAAATCAGCTGCAGCATTAATATCATGCATTAAAATGCAACTGCAATAAGTCTTAAGTTACTCTAAATCGGTAAATTCCAATTTGTTGCTGTATATTAAATATTCATGGCTGACTACTGAAATGTGTGGTGGTGTGAAGGTGCTGTCCTAAGCAGACTCACCGATGTATTTAAGACAACAGGAGGACTATTATGCCACATGAACACATCTGCCGTTCTACTTAATGTGTTAATTATGGAGAAATAAATAAATAAATAAGCCCACCCCGACAGCTCGCCGAGGCTTCTAAAACGGAATGGCAGTTGTTATAGTTGCAGTTCTACAGTGAACAGCAGCCTCACTGTTTCAATGACATGGTGTTTCAATAACAGGGTGCAGTAAATACAGTCACTTCATAACGAACCTCATTTCTCCATTTTCAGTCATAAATATTGCGTTTAATTACAGTTTGAACTGCATAATAAAACCTGTACTCTGATGGCAAAAACTTGGGTACATAAAGATTACAAAAAATCTCCCTGTGAAGACATGAATTGTGTCCCTGCTTAAAACATTTATAAAACAGACCACTTAACATGTTTTAAACTTAAAAGTGTAACGTTTTTCAAAATGTTAAATTAAATAGTTTCTGCAGGGTAATTCTTACTCTCCACTGCAAGTACATTACTGCCCTCTGTTGGCCAAACATTAAAAGTGTGTATGAACTTGACCAGCAATGACCTCTCCTGTGAGACTCTACTTCAGCCTTTCTGTAGTAGAAACCTACACACAACACTTCAAAATCAAATATACATATGCATACAAAAAGACCACATACAGGGCCATTCTTGGGTAATGCACTCAACACAGTTCCATGTTTGATACAACCTTGTTTTAATAGAACGTTTGTACAACCAAGAATGTAAAAAAAAAAAAGAAAAAGAAAAAGACAAAAAAAAGCTAAAATGAAGAGTGACTCACGTTTTCTTTTTAAAAAAATATTGTCTGTAGTCTGTACTTTGCCCCTTGTTCACAAACCGTTTTGAAAATTGGGGGAGGGTGGACAAAAAAAAATAGAAACAAACCTAACATTGAAAGGCAATTACATTTCTTGGCAATATAAATATAGTGGTCTGAACAAGGTTTCAAACATCTCATCAAGGAAGAGCATTTTGTAGCAACGGCACAACACCGGCCACTGTGTCAATTGTTGATCTAATTGATACAAAACCAGAATTACACTTTTACCCCCACATCTTGTTTCAATGTGCTCTTCGTGTTAAATATATACATTCTCTACGCCAGTAGTTCATGAGTATTGACTGCTCTCCATGGCATTTTAGGGGTAGGTGTAGTCCGAGTAGTAATCTGGAACTCCGCCCCCACCCCTGCCAGGAGGGAAGCCCCAGTTACAAACAGAGCCAAACCTCATTGGACCCCGACCTGGTCTGGATCTCATGGGCATGGGAGGGGCTCCTCTCCCCCTGAAGCCTCCACGCATAATGTCCATGGGCCCTGGCATGTGGCCTCGGGGGCCGTATGTGTTGCCGCTGCTGTGTGAACCAATTCCTTGCAGCCCCCCTCGGCAAACAGCACCCATTGTCACTCCTGGGATGGGAAGGAGTCCTCTGGGGGTGGCAGCCTTGGCCTGAATAGGACCATCCCCCTGGCTCTCTGGGCAAGAGTTTAGTGGAGTCCTGTTGTCCTGGATGCTAGGTGTACTGGCCTTCTCTAGGCTCGGTTCCTTCACTGGGACAGTAGATGGTGCTGCCCCAGAGGTCCTACTCTCCACCATACTATTAGGCATTCCACCCGTAACTGATCCTGCCCATAATTTATCAGTCATACCAGGGGCAGCCAGTGTCCCTGCTACTTCATTCTGTGTTGAGGGGGGTGGACCAAAGGGCCCCAGGTTTACTCCTGGTGGATAGCTCTGCTGTGCCCCTGGTGCAGCTGCCCAGTTGTACATTGGTGGTGGTAACGGGGGAATAGGTGTGAGGGAAGGGTATATGGAAGGTTCTGGGTAGTTGGGTAGAGAGGAGGAGGGCAAGGCAGAATTAATAGTAATCGGTGTGGACTCACTGGATTTACTATGTACATCCTGACTGATTCTGCTTGGTGGGGCTACCACTGTGTCATCAGTCTGAGCTTGAACACCAGAGGAGACCTCTGGAACTTGAAGAGCCTCTCCTAGACTGCTGGTGGAGGATTGGAGCATGGGCAAGGGTGGGGGGTTAGCAAGTGCTAGGTTAGCAAGGTTAGCAGGGGGTACAGTGGACATGTTTGTAGGAGTGAGAGCACCAGGGTTAACCTGGGGGAGAGCTGCCGGTTGGGAGAGGGGGACAGTGTTGGCCTGGGTTAAGCTCATCATGCTGGACTGGTTGAACTCCTGGCCTTGTGAGGCTGAGCAGGCAGGAGAGGAATAGGCTGAACCCACATGGTAGCCAGGGGATCCGGAATACGGGCTCCATTGGGCTGAGCTAGGGAAAAGGTAACTCTGGTGGGGGTTAACCCCAAAATTGGCCAAGCTGTCCTCCACTTCAGCTGAGGATGTACAGGTCTGTCTGGACGCTTTGTACTCAGAGATAGCAGTCTTCAGAGCATTGTAATCCACGGGTAAAGATGATAAAGGGTCCTGGACAGAAGGGTCAGGGAGGGGGGGCCGAAACGCCTCACTCTGGGGTGGGGGAGGGAGGGTGTTCTGTTTTTCCTCCACCTTGTTAGACACATCAGGATTGGACACATCATCATCATCACCATCATCTGAGTCCAAGGACATGTCCTCCTCATCCACACATGCATCAGGCTCTAATGGGGAGAAAGCAAAAAGAAAGCTTGACAATGAGTGAGATGTACTCACATTAAATGAAATCAGAGGTCTGTTTTTAGCACAGTGGTTGTACCTGGAGCAGGGACAACAGGTGGAGTGGGCACTTCAACTACAGTACTGCTTACAAGGCTCTCGAAGTTCGTTAGGATGTCGGCAATGCTAGCAATGATAATCCCATTGCTTGAGAACTTGGGCACATCAAAGTACTTGTCTATGAATAAGACACAATGAAGGCAAGTAGTAGTTAAATTACAGTGGAACACTGTTTAAAGTTTATAACTCTCAAAGCCTGACACTTATAAACTTGTCATTTTTAACCTGATCTGATTTAAATGACTTCACACACGGTTGGATCTTACGCTTCTACTTTGCACTGAAAAATTAGCAGGTAGTGAATAGCTTAAAAGGATGAGTGCATCTCTGTTCCTTTTTATACCTGTGAGCAAAATGATGTGTCGGAGCTGTGTGTGTTGAGCCTGTAACTTCACCAGGCAGTCTAGATCTGGAGCTTGCTTTGATGGAGTATCACACTCATGGTAGGGCAAGAACTCCACAAGGTGCTTCTTCTGATAGACTGTCAGTAGGTTCAACACCTCTAGAGCTTCAGTGTTCAATCTAATTTAGAAAAGGAAAAATCAGTAAGAGGCCAAGGATCAGACAATGGGGAACAGCAAAGAATAAGCACTTTCCGATAAAGAGCAAATTAACACATCAGAATTACACATAATCTGAATCCTCAAAGGAAGTGGCTGTTCTCCATTCTTAGAATACTTGAAATATTTTTCAGGTTTTTTTGAGCAATTCAACTCAAAACATCTTTTTTGACAGGTGAAGAGACAAAAAAAGAGGCAATTTCTCAAGTATACTTTTGAGCACAGTATTGTCTGTAAGGCATGCTGGCAGGCTGGTTCTTGGCACAGACACTGACCTGCTGAGCTCTTTTAGCTTCTTCTGAGTCTTGCAGTGCACTTTCCATTTCCATGACATGCTCTGTTCCTCCAGGAAGTGAAGGAACGCTTGCAGTTTCTCTGAAACATATAAAATATGAATATGCGACATCACAGACATAAAATTAATACCACTGGTTATTTGTTTCTGAATATAAGCAAAGGTAAAAAACACATACACGCCTAGAACTTACTGAGGAGTGCTGGTTCAGAATACCCAAATTAGGAAAAAAAAATCAAACAACCATCACAGATAGAAAGGGTTACTTCTGTACTATTGTACAGGACTGACTGTGTTCTCAGAATAGAGAAAAAAAACTGATACGGCTAGTTATGATGCCTGATTACATTGAAACAGCACATTAACCATTATTAACCCTGTAGCATCTCATAATTACATTATGTTGTGCACATTGTACCAATCACATTTAGTTATTCTCTGCTGTTACTGGCTCATGATAGGCTCCAAAGTCTGTGCAGTCATATCACACATAAATTATCTACCCTCACATAAAATCATATTTGTGTGTTCCAGCATATATTTTCAAATATTTTCCCTCAAGTCCCCTCAAGAAAAGTACTATTGTCAATACATGCAGAGATATCAGTAAACTGATGTTAATTATTTAGATCAGTGGCTCCCAACCTGGGGTCTGGACCCCCCTCAGAAAAAATGCGATATGCGATAATGTTGAGTGCTGCAATGGCGAGATCACATGTGATGAGAGTAAAAGCTTAGCCTTTATAGTGTTCATGTTTTTCTGTTTGGATTTGCTGGTGACATAGACTCCAGACGCTGACTAGTCTATACACAATAAAATTAAATGCAATATTTCCATTCCCACATGTTTTTTAAAGAATTTACTTAAACAATTTTTAAAAAATAATTTAGAATCCTAAATAAATGTAAACAATTTATATTACAGTAAGTTCTTAGCCTGAAAAAAATTGCAAAAGGAACCATCTTTTGGGTGGCGGTAGCTCAGTGGGTAGGATACTTGCCTCTGGACCACACACACTGGAGGTCACAGGTTCGAATCCTA
>JBBPDH010000130.1:17906009-17919414 GCA_037974565.1 Clupeocharax schoutedeni
ACCACTGGGTCCCTGAGCAAGACCTTTAACCCCAAGTTGCTCCAGGGAGACTGTCCCCTGTAGTTAGGGAATGGAAGCTTTGGATAAAAGCGTCTGATAAATGCCAAAAATGTAAATCTAAATGTAAATCTACAACAGTAGCACAGTGATTTTTTTTACCCTCCTCTCTGTGGCACTGGTGGGGAGTTTTGGAAAAATACCATTTATTGTAGTTCAGTCCGTTTTTTGCGATATGTATACTTTTTGTATATTGCACGTGTTGTTATTGCGATGACGGTAAATTTGTGATATATTGTGCCGCCCTAATTTTTATATATTAAATTCATAAAATCACGATGTCTGAGAAACACGTGCGCCCGCGCGTGTGTGTGTAGAAGAATATAAAAACAAAAACCTACAACTGTTAATCACTTTATTCTTTTTGTGCATCTATACGAGTAGGAGTTGGGGTTGGGGGGCCTGGCTTGTCTTGGACACAGGCAGGGGGTCTTTGAGGAAAAAAGGTTGGGAACCACTGATTTAGATCATGTGCTCATCAATGTGTGACTATAAACAGTGATCATAATCTCTTCATCTGGTCCCTAGTACTCACCTAGAGTGATGTTGCCTGGGTTGAGGATATGCTCATCTGACACAATGAGGCCCCCGGACACAAAAAGCTCATTATATGTACGGTTTTTCACATCATCTAGACTGTCCACTCCAGCAAAGTAGACCGTAGGCAACTTCTTTAGTGACACCAGTGCAGGAATCTGCCAGGGACATATAGAGATGTTTATATACAAGCGATTTTCAGTTCATGCAGAGGCCACAAACAGTTTTAGCTAGTAGCTCTTAAATGTTTGTAATGGATACAGGGCTAGTTGACATGTTTGAGATGTAAAACAAAGTTCATAAAAGTTCATGAGTCAGACAACACCAAACATATTACCTTGTGAACATGAGAAGCAATGTCTTCATTCTGAATGATGACCATTAACTTCTGCTGACAGTTGTTTTCCAGGTAGGTCTGAGGGTTGCACTCAATGTTGCCGAGGCTCTCCAAATACCCCTGTGATGAACCGAGTAAAGTCCAGTTGAACAAACAACCAGCTACAGATTATACAATTGCTTGAGTCTATACACAAAATATGTACCTTAATCTCAGTGCAGAGCTGGTTTTCATCCTGGTCCCCTCGCTGCATGTAAAACTTCACTGCATTCATCTGCATGATCTCCACAAGAGTGGATAGCACCTCTGGCTTGATTTGGCCAATCACATTACTTCCACTCAACTGGGCAGGGTCAGCCAACAGCTCTGGTATAGGGGGGAGGGAAGCACTGCCAACTAAGGGCAGGCATTTTAGACTGTCTGTAATACTGGGAACCTTCAGCTCAGTCTTTTTCCCTGACGTGCCCACGTGCATCTCTTTTAAAGAGCCTTGACGAGGCTTGCTGGTAGGAAAGACCTGTTTCTTAGGGGCGACTGTAGAGGTGGGTGAAGGTGTAGGGTTTGGTGCAGGGGCAGAAGCAAAAGAAGAGGCAGAGGTCTGCGGCTTAGGTTCAGGCAGTGCTGGTTTATGTGACGATTCCTGTGATTTAGGCTTTGAAGCTGGTTGTTTTGAGTGGAGGGAAGAAGGAGGGACAGCAGTAGATGCAGTAACTGGAGCAGGAGGAGTAGCTGCTTGAGGAGGGGGAGCAGAGGGGACAGGAGAAGATTTAGGAGCAGAGGGTGGCTGAGCAGCAACAGTAGGAGTGACAGGACTGGCAACTGGGTTTGCGGGAGCACCCGGTGAGCGAATTATGCGGTTCATCTTTTCACACAGTGTGTTGACGTAGGTCTGCACAGTCGGTGGCGAGATGTAGTTTGACACATACGGTGAAAAGGTGGATTCCAACCCATAGACACTACCGTGAGGCCAAGTCGGTGAAGGAAGTGAAACGTACAGTATCTGCTGGTTGTCCATCAGTTCGTGGACGCTCGTGCAGAGTTTCTGGAACTCCTGATTGAGAATGGAATCTAGTGTTTTCCCTACAGCCTGCACTGACCTGTCTGTCCCTGACGCAGCTACATCCCCCACAGAGTCCAGGACTGTGGATAATAAGAAAAAATTGATTAACTAAAACAATAAAAGACACAAGCTACACACACACACAGCAAAAACACTTCCAGACAAGAGTAACTGTCAAATCCATTTAATACAGCTGAACTAAAATGCAAGTAGTGAGAGGTACCTGTAGAGGTTGTGCTCCACCGTAAGCGGTCATGGCTGAGAATTTCAGCTGTGCGGGGTGGCAGCTGCTCGATGCTGGAAGATGGACTGCACATGTCCGTGCTATTACTACATAACATTTGTTCCTACACACAAAAAAAGAATTATATGAAATTATTACGTTGGTGAAGAAAGGTTTGTTTTGTGCTTGATCATCTGCACAAGAAGGGGGGAAAAAAACAATGTCAAGTACATCTTATTAACGATTTGGCTAGTGCAACTGAATATCGGCCAATAGTTGTAAATACTGAGCAGTTACAAAGACAAATTAACTGAATTAATATTTGCAAGTATAATATTTGGTAAGCTAATTAAAAGCTTTCTGCCAAGTCATGCTGTATACAGAGGTTGATAGAATTTACAATACACATACTATAGCTACTGAAATAGCTTTGTCTTTCTTTAAAAATGGTTTCATATTACTTTAGTGTTCTGTAATTCTGTAGTTTAAAAAAATCTGTAAAGTACTTCAGAGAGGCATCTAAAATAATTAATGCAGCCTCTGAATGATAACTGCCCAAGGTTGTTGAGTTCCGCATGAACACCGACCCAAAATAAGGTGGGCAATGTGTATGTTGCTGACTTTCCTAAAATTTTAAAATAAACTGCTACAATATTAACAGTTCCATTAACAGTTCCTTTTAGGTTCTGATGTTAATTTTGGTAGACAAAGCTAAATGTTCAATTTTCAGAATGTTCTGGCTAACCATTTGATGCTGTATGAAAAATTAAAAAAAAAGCAAGCAAGCTTTATCTGCCCCAAATTGTTATAATGTAAGTGCGCATGTTTTGTGTCTTATTTTCAAGACAACAAATTGTTACAAAAACATGTTTTAAAACATTTAATTGTGACTGTTTAACATCATTAAACAGTAGGCTGGCAACTCATTTAGCACGGCTGTATTTGTTGTAGCTCAATTTCTCCCTAGGTCTAAGGGTGTGTTGGGTAGTTATTTGCAAATAAGTCAGTTACTAAACAGGCCTGTGGGGGTACAATCTTAAAAATCCACACCTAAAAGCCATTTTCTCATTTCGGCTAGCTAGATGGAGATAGGAGCCAGAGATTGGAGTATACAGAGGCAGAATGAGAGAAACCCAACTTTCTTAAACACTCAATTATCTTCAGAATGGTCACTGCATGAAAGACCAGCTAACATGCTATTTATGATTAACAATTGAATTATTCATGAATTTCATAGTATCTTGAAATAACTATTGCTGATACAAATGTCGTTACCAAACACCAGGCACCTAACTTATGTCATTGTCACACTGTGTTAATAAACTCTATGGGTTATTTAAAATCTGTTGACTAGCTGAATAGCAGATTAATGGCACGCCTCATTAGGAACAGAAAAGCTACTCTCAAACTCTGCAAACTGGGTCAGTGTAAGAGTAAAGGGATGGATCAAACAAACTCGAAGTCGTTTACTCCTTGGAAACGTATTTTTAACCCAAAAACCACAGTAGTTTATTTTAGCATAACTGCTATATTTCATTGTTTACTCTGACCCACTTGCAATAAGGGTATTAGTTATCTAATTACATTTTAATGTATCTTTACCCTTCCCTGAACAGTATAAAACTTTTGCATGCAGGTAACAAATTTTGCAACTCAACCTTGAAAACAACAGAACATGACATTGCACAAAAATAAAGTAAAGGCCCAAACCTCCAGGTAGTCCTGTGTGGCCTGCTCCTCCTCTACATGCCTGACACGCAGGTCATGGTCACAGTGGCTGGTGGGTTCTGGTGGCTCAGCAGCCCGCTGTGTTGCCAAGCTGCCCTGGTGCTGCAAGGGCAGCATTGAGACAGAAGGTGGGGTGGTGGTGGTGGTGGTGGTGGTGGTCGTGGCTGCAGCAGCAGCGGCAACAGCAGCAGCCACAGCAGTGGAGCCATGGGCAACCCTATTTAAGGCGCTGAGAAAAAGCTTAAGCAGGGCCTGTGTGTCCGGGAGGGAGGCGCTGTGTGCGACCTGCTCCCGCAGGTCCATGTCGCACAGTCCAATGTTGTCCATCATCGTTGACAGAGAGACAGACTTGTCGCCCTGAGGAACTGAGAGGATGATGAAAAGATAATGAAGAAAGATGCAGTGTGAACAAATGAACAATCTTTTCATTCATAACTTTACCAGAGAAACTGCACCAATCTAGTGGTCTAGGAGTTGTGCAAGCAAACACAGAGACTTCACTATGTAGTCTGCCACTTTTGATTCGTAGCCGCATCTTCACAAATCACAGGGACTTCATTTAAGACTAAAGATGGCCTTTCTTTACTTTTTGGCATCCATTACTAGCCCTGTGCAGAGACCCTATGAACAAACTCATTTCAGCTGCAGCTGATACCATTTTTTCAGTTATGAGTTAAGAGACTTCCCTCAAACAAATGTTGTGATATTAAATCCTTGGAAGTTCACAAAACTACATGTAAATTCCTGAATCACAGCAGAATTAAGTTGAAGTAGAGACAATGTTGCACCAAACAAGAACTACTCATTCAGAAACAAGCAAATCTGTCAAGAATATGCTTGTGAAAATGAGTCTCTCCAAACACGGATAAAATTAGTCAAGCTGAAAAATAGAATTACAGTTTCAACAATCAATTAACTAAGTAATTGTAAAAATTTAATCTGATTTCTATAGAAAAATCTACCATTGCTTAGGCTACAATTTGTTTGACTTAAAAAAAAAAACAAAGCTCACAAATATTAAACATAAACAAATAAATACTAGTGTATTGAAGGTTCTTGGGTCTACAAAATTTTGATGCAGAAACATGGGGTCATTTAGAAGTGTACAACACAAATTGTGGGGGTAAATACGGCTACTAATTTACTGCATCGTTTAGAATAAACAATATTGAATGTTATTTTTCACCCCAGTGTTGTGACCAGGCAAAAGGAACGACAGGCACAGAGTTTCAATTAGTGGAAAGCCTAGCGGATTAGGCGAAGCCCTTCTTACCTCTCCCTAGCTCTCCATTGCTGAGGAGCCCAGTGTTCAAGTACTTGTTGACACCAGCCGGCTCATCATCCTCCAGCTTCCTCTTAAGGCCTGCGACATCCCAGTCTTCAACGTGCTCCCGTCCACTGGTGTCCTCCTTCCCTAGCGTACGTTTGTGGAGCTGTATCAGTTTCAGCAGTTTCTCCATCTTATCCTTGTCATACTCAGCCTGGCTGACCGGGGGTCTCTGGGAGCTGCCGTTGGACTGTGCTGCTGCTGGTCCTGGCCTGCCACTGCTTGAAGCACGGTCTGATCCCCCCCAGTCTGACACTGGGCTGTACTCCTCACAACCACCACCAGGCGGAGACGTTCCCCCACCCTGACTGCCCTCCACCAGGCCCTGCTGCAGCCGCACCACTGGCAGCTGAAAGTTTTCGGCCCCATACATATAAGCGTTCAATGAAGAGTCCACACCCTTGGGTCGGGATGGTGGGAGAAAATTGGGCCGCTCGTCCAGGCTCGTCCGATACTCAGGCAAGACAAAGGAGCGGCCCATGCCCTGTTCCCTGAGGCAAAGGTAGTCCAGTGCCTGGTTCTTAACTCCAGCAGCCAGGTCTTTGGGTTGGCTGGAGCGCAGTTTGAAGAACGCATGATGCAGGGCAGGGATAAAGGTGTCCAGGTGCTCAGTGATCGGGTCTTTGGGTTCTAAAACCGCAGAGTCCTCATGTAGACCAGAATGCTTCGACACTTTAAAGAAGCAGAGCAAAACAAGAAAACCGGTCAACACAGTATCATGCCAGTCTTAGGTACATGGAAAATTTGTATTTACACAGTAAAAACAAAGCAATTGTGTTCATGAAAAATGGCTTCAAACTATTTGCAAAAGATGCCCACAACCTTTAAACATACACATTCACTCACACACATGTACATACATATACATATACACACACAGATACATACAATAGGGATGCAAGATTAATTCCGATCAATTAATCACAGAAACAAAGACCCGGGGGGAAAAAAAAACAAAAAAAAAAAACATGGTGGTGACTCTTTTGACCCGAGCCAGTTCTGGTTCTACCTCAATGCAAAGCATTTAGGAACAGCCCCTGATTCCAGTGCCAGCTGCCAGCCACACAAGATCAGGCCCTAAGACCCAAACTGAGCACATCCACCTGTAACCACTAACTAACTTTCCAGCAAAATGGTCTTTGTTGCTAAATTTATTTCGAGTTGCCTTGTATGCGTGGGTGCTGGGACCAATCACCCCCACCCCCAGCTTATTCACCCAGCGATTTGTATGAGTAAACAATAAAAAAAACAAGCCAGGAGTAATATACTTACTGAACCGTGCTGTAATTCTTGGCTCTTGGAAAATAAAAAGTGCCTGTAACCCTTTGTCACTCCTCCCTCGTCTCTCTATATATTTCAGCAGAAGATAGGCAGAAAGTCAGTACATGCTGGAATCACAGCACAGATAAGACAAGTAGGGAGAAGAGTGTATAGATATGAACATGACAGCATACCATTAGAACCGTGCATGTGAGACGACGATAAGAGGAACAGAAAGCCTCTGTCCACCAGTGGCTTCACGAGAACCTGAAGAAAAACAAACAATAAGAAACACCCTGATTCTCCTTTATAAGAGGCATAATGATCATCTACATTATCAACTAACGAAAACCAGGACAGGAAAAAAAGGAGGGAGAACAAGGAAGTTCTCATATCAATTTGCATCAGCTACAGAGAAGCTATACATCTCCAAACCAAATTTGTTAACTAACTAACTCTATTAAAGTAAGACTCATGTCACAAAATTTACCAACACTTAACACACATAGTGTATATACATCCATTAAACATGAGGTGGAACATAGCACAACGCTCACCATTTTTTCCCTCTCCATTCGGTGAAGCAGCCTGGACAGGCAGTTGCCCTGTTTAGTCTTACCAAAGACTTCAAATAGACTGCCATACATCCCACACTTCATTGCTGCCATGGAAAATAGGACAATAAGTGAATAAAGTGCAGCAGGAAAACACAAATAGTTTGAACTGCTGTTTTTGTTTAGTGCATAAAATGTAAAAAGCCCAATTTTATTTTATTATTATTTTTTACTGGCATCAACAGAGTGGCAGAAATTTAGGCAGCGGTGGTAATTTTACCCTCTCGTGTTCCACTGTAAGTGTCCCAAGAAAGCAGCGTAGAAGGAATTTTCCTCTTCACTTGATCAAGATGCATCGCTATATTTATATCTATTTTGTCAGGACTAAAAGGCAAGCAAATAAAATGTCAATATTCCAAATGCAGCATGTTTGTTTTCAGACATGTTATAAGATACAAGTGAAAAAAAGCTGTGTTCAGCAAATAGAAAAAGTTTTGAGCAAGTTCAAAGGCGCTTGTACATGAGAAGTAGGGTAAAGGGGTCACGTACAGTTTGAGGGGAAGGAAGGGACTGGAGGAGCGGATGCACACTTGATACAGCTCTTCCCCCCTGTTCACCAGCAGGCCACTCCACACTGTGTACCTACGCCGCACTGCCAAAAACAGACAGACAATCTAATCAGTTTCCTCTAGCTAATACTATAATGGGCAAGTATGATGCAGGCTGAATAATAACAAAACTACTACTTAGTATGGCTACCAATTAACTACACAAAAATGATTATGACTAGGAAGACAACTCACCTCTGTGTCCTTCAAACATAGTGCTGCTTAACCTTCAAAAAAAAAAAAAAGCACTACATGAAAACCGTTATCATAACACCATCAGTAGGCAAGATGTCTACTGACTGCATACTACATGAACATTTGTATACTGAACAATACATGAATCTAAATGACTACTAAAAGGTACACTTGCACATCATATTTGCAAAACCAGTCCTGAAAACAGTATCACTGTAGAATCTGTGTTTTGTGTCTGTGAAAACTGAGGTTTTTGAAAACTCCGCCAAAAATGTGATTTCTGAAAATTCCCTTTCTGCGTTTTTGTGTGGACAAGAAAAATGAAGATTTTGGAGTGTTTCGGGCCATACTGTGCGGCACACATATGACGTCACAGTATGCACCATGCTGACATTAGGTTTTCATCTACATTGCCTGATGTCTACAAAGTACTGCTGCTCTCAACCTTGTTAGAGGTTTTGGCATCTTTATACTAGATGTGGCATTAATTTCGATCAGTTAAGCACAGAAAAAAAACATGTTAAAACACGTTAGTCACGCATGACGTAATTTTATCCCAGTCCGGTGTTCTGTCATGATGTGAAAGTGAAAGTGAACAGAACTACATGTAAATTCCGGGAATCGAACCCAGACTTTCTGGTCACAGGGCGAATGCCCTAACCACTAGGCTACCAGCTGTGCTTCCGTACCTTTTTGCAATCTTTGGATTCTTTGCGTTCGGGACACTGGTTTACGTTGATTAATATCTTAAATGCTCTTTTAATATGTATGTTGCTACTATGGGATCCGTGTCTTAGCCCTCATTACGTAAGCAATTTCCTCTAAAGTGAAAGTGAAAGTGACCATTCTGTCATACGGGAATGCACCACAGCACACGGTGCACAGCACTAAATTCTTCCTCTGCATTTAACCCATTCACCCAGTGAGGCAGTGGGCAGCCAGGAACGCAGCGCCCGGGAAGCAATCACATCTTTTTGACCCTAATCAGATTGATTGTAGCGGTACCTTGCTCAGGAATCAAACTTCTTGATCATAGGACGAATGCTCTAACCACTAAGCCACCAGCTGCTAGGCTCAATAAAGCTGATTCTAAAATGCCTTTTTCCACAGTTTGCAGAATGCTATCAAAGCTGGGAAACATCAGCACTGTCCAGAACCACCACAAGCTGTAAGCATGGCACGATCTGAAGAAGTCACTGTCCTGCTTCACGGCAGCATTTCTTAGTGTTAGAAACTGACTGTAATAAATAGGCTCTATGCACTTCTAACCATCTACCTATCTAGGCTCTTCTCATTTAAATAAAATTTATTTTTCTCTGTTTATGCATATTATTTTCTCTCAGTTTTATAACTGTATAAAGTTAAAGGTAGCATTTTTTTGACAAGGCAATAAGGACACTGTGCCCAGTCTCTCGTAATGACACCCTGCCTCCAAGGATTCTGATTGGTCACCAATGCTAAACGTGACCTGTTGTCCTGGAATGCTTTTGTGAGTTTTTGTGATTAAGTGTGAACAGAGATATTTTTGAGAATGTGCTTGTGTGTATGTCAATTTTTTATTTATTTATCTTTTTAAAACAAAAATGGAAAATGTCCGTTTTCAGAAATACCTGTGCATGAGGCCTGAGGCTGAGGCTACAATCACTCTGATTAGGGTCAAAAAGATGTGATTGAGATCCTGTACCTGCGAACAGCTGTAGATGACTCTTTGTCTTTGTACTGGAAAGACACCACAGCATAAGGACACACTTGTCTGGGCCGGGACTTCAGCTCCTCAAACGCAAACTCGTAAAAGTATTGCTGCAGGTGAGAAACAAGCACTGAGCAAAATCTGAACAGACACAAAAACTGTGCAAACACATGTCCAGTGAAAATAAAAATACTGTAAACAGGTGCGGACATCATTGCATGTATTACGGTAATAGGAATGCACACATACCTGAGTGAGCTCAAAGGCCCTATACGATAATAATGAGGTCACTTTGCCGGCATTTTTGTGCACATGGCTGTCAAACTTCTGTGCAGGTTCCAGATTACTCTTGGGCATATTTTCAAATATGCTCTTTGATCTACCCTGTAAAGGTATATGCCACAGAATATTCAGAATCAACAACCAACAATTCATTGATTATTATACAAATAAATTAAATATTACCTTCATGACTTTAAATATAATAATATCCCCGGAAGCACCCACTTCAAACGGATTCATCTGCAACAGGTCTGAGTATTTTGAAAGGTAGACCCCTAAAAAAGAAAAAACACTGCCCATTATTGCAGAGATAAGGCTTATACATGACAGACAGCTCTCAAACACTGCAATGACATTGCCCTGAATTTATTGCATAGCACAGAAATTTTGCAAGACAAATAATATAAGTTTATTATATTGTATTCTGATCAAAAATCTGGTTGGCAGTAGTGCTGGGCAACATAACACCTACATCACAAGACTGTTATTTTGCTTTTTCGTGTTAGTTATACTATTAGCCAAACATTTTCTTGACAATGAACACTATTCTGTGCTATTGCATGCTGTGCCATCATACCGTGACGGTGAATGATATCAACAGCGCCCAGCACTCTGAGGTAAT
The DNA here is from genome assembly GCA_037974565.1 of Clupeocharax schoutedeni. Taxonomy (NCBI): domain Eukaryota; kingdom Metazoa; phylum Chordata; class Actinopteri; order Characiformes; family Alestidae; genus Clupeocharax; species Clupeocharax schoutedeni. The sequence goes on from JBBPDH010000130.1 coordinate 17,916,490, forward strand.
TTATCACAGGCAGTGGGAAAGTACTATGAAATACATTAATTAGACGCTGCACACAACTTAAAGCAGACAAAAAGAAGTCACTTATTTCAGAGAAACATAAACAGTTACCTTTAACTGGATTTCCCAAATTGCTGATCCGTGCATGTCCCACTGACAGGCCCTTTTCACAGATCCAGTGAGCCTGCAACAAGAGGCACAATATTACACTCGAGAGTATTACATACAAATCCCAATATTGGGATCCTACAGTTTAGTGCCTTACATACTCCACAAAAATACCGGTACATTGAGCACATATTAAAATGTCACTAAGGTTCTTAGGCTGGACAAGAAACACATGATTTGTTGAGTAATATTAGCAGCTGCAAGCCTTACCTTGCTCGTGTCAGGCAGCAGAAAGGCGTAGGAATCTGCGAGTTCAGCTTCCGTCCGTCCAGCCTGTTTGAGTTCTCTCTTTTTCTCAATAAACTGCCAGGACAAAACAACGCAAGCGCATTAACCCCAGCTTATCATGTTCAGCAACAAGAATGGCAATTGGGCCATAATTAGTTAGGCAGACCACAAAAAGCATGGGACGAAAAGCAAGCATCTTAGACCACACTTGATTTACCCTGCAAGGGCAACTACTCTCTGTATCAGAAATTGCATCAACAAGCAACAACTTAAAGTAACAGCAGTTAAATTAAAATAAACAAATAAATAAATAAATAAAAAACACTTCCACACCACAGCAACTCCAGTTTTTAAAGTTAATTATCCTGTTCCAACATTGCATTCATCAAGAATCCCTTTTAACTACATAATCAAATCAAGGATTCAGTATAGATGTTCATGGCTGAGTGCATACATTGCTCTAAACCCCAAAATTACCTCTTTCTCCAGGAGCTCGTTGTGAATGAGACATGCTTTGGTGTAGATGAAGGCTCCTCGTGAAGACGCATCCAGATAGAAGGACGAGAGCAGCTTTACAAGCTCCTCAAACTCCCGCGAATCTGGAGCCAACGTCTGGAGAAGTCCTGGAGAATGGAGAACAGAGAGAGAGAGACAGAGAGAGAGAGTATTCATCCTTTATTTTTATTATTCATACTTTTTTAAAAAATCTGAATTAACTATAACTGGGGTTGCAAGTGTATTTAATCAACCAGTTAAAAGCCCCATATAAAACAGCAACGTCTGACTGTGAACCATGAGGTGTTGTTAAATGTACAGTCTGAAAACATTTAAGAGATCTTCAGGGGAAAAAAATCAGGCACCAGAGGATGGTCACTGTATCAAACCCTGTCAGTGTTACTATGGTAACAGTCTTATAGTCTTGACTGGTCAATATGCAGCTTCACAAACTGAAAACCACCTGTCCATACAACTATAACTTCACATCAGCCTACAATCACTACAAACAGTACAGGGCAATTTGACCTAAAGTGCAAACCCCGACAAATGCACTGCCCTTTTAATAGGCTCCATGGTATGCTCCTTAAACAGCCCCCTTACATCATGACTCTCTGACATATGACACAAGAGAACTAGTGAGGGAACAACGGCCGAGTCCAAGGAAGTTTTTTTCCGTCAAAAAAGTGGTGCACGTGTTATAACACACCCCTTCACCTATAAGCGTTGTAATATTGAACACATGTACCGCAAAAATGCAGTGATCTGAAGTCTCCAAACAGAGGGTCCGTGGGAGCTCTAACTCGGACATGCAGGCTCTTCGTAGTTGTAAGTCCAAAGTGTGCCCGAGGACATACGACCCCGACCAGTGTTGTGGTTTGCGAGGGGGTTGCGCGGATGAGGAGTGGCAGAAGTGTGTCATGTGGTGGCAGCAATGTCGTGCTAACTATGCGTGTAGTCAGCTTTGATAGTATTGCAACCACCTACAAACGTCAAAACACGACTAAGGACTAACGTGTTAAAATGTCAGACACAAATAGAGTTTAGGACCAGATGTGTGTGTAGGTGCTTTCTCCAGAGCTAATTTTTTGCCCTGTATTAACGCATTAGGGAGCTAGCGTGTGGCTAGCTTGCAGTGTGGTGGCTAAATAACATACATGCGAGCTCACAAATGTAAAATAATTGAGTCATGAAGGAAAACGGATACGTTCGGAGCTCGGCTGGCTGAAACAGAGCCCACGGGGAGGCAGGGAGTCGTGGAGTGAGGCTGAGCAGGCAGGGGGAGGCAGAACAGGCTAGGAAATAGAAATGCCAGTAAAAGGGCACACAAACCTTTCCGCTCCTTCATCTTCCGAGGGATCTGGAAGCTCCTTCGCGGCGGCTCGTCCCCGGTCCGTTGCAGAGTGGACGGGGAGCAGCCTGACAGAGAGCCCCTGCGTCGCTCCGAAGCGTCCTGTTCAGACATTTGCTCGTCTTCACATCCAGCCTGATCGCCATTTTGCCTGGATGTGGTGGCGGTGGAGGCGGACGGCTGTTTCTGACTCTCACCGCCGTCCACAGACCAGCCGCCGGCCCTCGCTCCGTCCTTCTCGAGCTTTCTGTCCTCGCTGAAATTGCAGGCCATTTTTTTCGTCTAAGAGAAGGGGGGAGGCGTAAGGAGGGGGAGAGTGGGGGCCCGCGCCGATCACCTCGTCGACTGGGGCGCGATGAAGTTGGGTTCAGCGCCGCTTCACGGAGCAGTTCTCCTCCTCAGCCAGCCTCCTCCGCCATTATGCCTCTGACGTAATGCCTCACTGTCGCTGCAAAGACTCTGGCGTCACTCTGTTTACCGGAGCACGCGCGCCACCCACAGGCAGCCACCTCGCTCTCTCACTCCCACTCACACACTACACTCAACATGGACACAAGTATTGTGACACACATTTGTTTTACAGGCAATAATCTTAATCTAGGGTCACCACCTCCAGACAGACAAAATGTGGGACAAGTACCAAGTTTAAGTGGGACAATGTGGGACAGGCGTAACATCTTAAAGCT
>JBBPDH010000130.1:17940473-17956913 GCA_037974565.1 Clupeocharax schoutedeni
GTAACAGATATATCTAAAATAATATATCTAAAATAACTCTAACAAAGTAATAAATAACTATGACAGATATAATAAAATGACAGATTATTAGTGCAAGTTACATTGTGTTTGTGCCATGAATAAAAAGATAGCAGTTGGGAGTCTTCCAATTATTATCGACAATTAGTGAACAACTCACTATAAAACCGCCACAAATATTGCATTCAAGGCTAAAAGGAAACTGATAATCAACTAATTCTTACCTTTTTGTTATCATCCAGCACAGTGTTCATGCTTTCAATCCAAAGTGTGTCAATGGGTCCATCAAACACCACCCACTTCCTGTCTGGAGTCTCGGCTGAGGCAAACTCCCGAAATGTGTTTGCCACAATTCCATCGGTCCACTTAGGGAGAGAAAGGTTTTAACTATTAAATACGAACAGGCAGAAAAGTAACCATGTCAAGTGCATTCACGAAATTACAGTGTAATTAAATAATTAGCTGAAACCCACCTCATGGGACACGGGATCGAACTGACCAAAAAGCTGGCCCATAGTGATGGATTTTGGGTTGACAGTACGATACTGGACTTTCTCCTCTTCATTGTAACCCCTCTCATTCATGAGAGTGAGGGTATCAGCTAATACGTGGAGCACTTTGGTTTTACCAGCAAATGGTTCACCTACAAGCATGAATCTAAGGAAGGAACCAAAACCATTTTCTCTTATTGGATGCATTTCCGTATTTTGTCATATTTTTGGTCATTTCTAAGCGCTGGACTGCCCAGTTCTGTTATGAATATGCACATCTGAATAAAATATTTCCACTCAGCTGTTCATTTCCCCATCACACACAGCTACAAAATTGTTAGAAATCTATATGGTTAGAAGGAAATATATAGTACATGCTTGCTTTTCCCAGCTGCTGCCTAAGCATTGTAATATATCTGGCAATTTGACAGTTCTCATCTGCATAACCTAAAATGCCTTTGAATGGCAGGCATTACTACCAATCAAAGAATCGGTAAATTACACAGGTCAACTGGTCAAAATCATCAGAGATGAGTTTATGTGGGTTTTGTAGTGTTTTTCATGCTGATTTCTAATATCTGTTTAGTTTTTCCCGCATGTGTTGGTGATTAAGCTCGTTCTATACTGCATGATAGTTGGCATAATGATTATATAATAATCATATGCTGAGTGTGGGAGCTGTGGGAAGTTGACTGACACTGATCATTACACCTATGCTGACTATGTTGACCTGTGTTGTTACTGCCATTACAAGAATAATTAAATTATGCCATCCTTCTCCTCCAATGCTTTGTGAAGTCAGATGTCAGCAGTATTGCTGGGAATCAAACTTAAGTGAAATTGGTTGTTTTGTAAGAGAACAAGTGCTTACCCATGACGCACAATCATCATCTCATATGTTTGTATGATTTTATCCAGGAAAACTTTCACAGGCTGAACATTGTGGTTTTGACAGCATTCGTGAGCACAAGCCAGAAAGAGCTAAAGAAAACAGAAGAGAAATGTCCAGAAATGTAATGAGTGAACTGACATCTTAACTATAATTAAGATCAAAAGGCATGGGTCCTCACCTGATAGTCAGCCACGGGAAGAGAAATGCCAGGGAAGAGATCACTTGTGATTCCATTGAAGAGAGGAATATCATGCGAGAGAAACTTGGGTTCATTCACGTCCTTGATGGACCGTAGAAGCTAATCACATAAATGTAGTATGTGTCAGTATCATATCATAAATACCCCAATTTTATCAGTGAAACACATGATAACATTTCCCTTACAAGAATATCTTCATTTTCATTAGGAAACTTGAGTTTAAGGTTTCCTGCCGCCACCAGTACTGCTTTGACGGCTCTCATGCCATAATCGTAGTGAAACTGGGAGGATAATTGCTCAGAGCACAGTCGGTAGGTCATTACTATCTTCACTGAAAGTGGCTTAGCATTCAAGAAGCCATACGAGTACAGAGAGATCTCCGCAATCAGAGCATAGTTGGGGACCATCATTGCAACAGTCCTGAACAAAACCTAGAAAATATCCAGGAGAAATCATCAGGCATTCATTTATGTAGAAAAGAATGCACTTAAGGTCTGTTTAATGTCACACAAGAAATGTATCTTTAATTTTTCACCTTAAGATTGTCAGGCAGTTCAGATCTTCCTGCATATCCGGGGTTCATGGTGATAGCTACAAAGCAGTTGGGATTGAGACGAAGCTCTGTACCTTCAAAGTCAAAAAACTCCAGCTTCATCTCAATTGCTCTCTGAATGCACAGGATCTGTTGTGCCACCACAGACAGCACTTCTAGTTCAATGCGGTTAAATTCATCAAAGCAGGCCCATGCACCTGAAGACGCCAGACCCTTAAAGAACTGATGCAGAAATCAAGTCAAATAAAAGGCAATAAATATACAGACAACAGGCAAAAATCTGATCCTTATTATTCATTTAAGTTCCTTCTGGATCTGAGAGCAACTTCCCGCACCTTCCCCATGGCTAGGTAATCAAGTCCATCAGAGCAGTTGAACACTACACACTGCACAGCGAGGGCTTTGGCCAAGTCTTTAGTGGTCTCTGTCTTGCCAGTTCCAGCAGGGCCTTCAGGAGCTCCACCTAAATTCAGGTAAAATGCTCCAATCTACAATGGAGGCAGATATTTATGGGAAAGATCCAAAAATAATTTTGTATGAAAATAAAAAGTTAGTTTCCCTGAGTTTTATTTATATTTGCCTTTTTTAAATACATTTCTAGTACAACAGTCTAGTACAACAATCATCAGTTTACCAATGTTCTGTAGCACCGGTCTGTTAAAGGTGTGATGACCAAGCGAGGAGAATTCCCCAAGTATTCATAAGCATACTTCACATCACAGTTTATGATGCAGACGCGGACATTATCATTAGTCCAGTAGTAACGTAGCTGGGCAAGCCACTGGAAGTCTGTCTCATAAGAAACACCTGACAGAGAGTAAGACAAATACATGACAATGCAGAGTAAATTAGCAGCACAGGCATCTACTGTACAAAGTAATGTGTTAAAGGGGACATATTATGCAAAACTCATCTTAGTTATAATAGGTCTATGGGCTATAACACATGTTCATGAAGATCTTTGCACAAAATCACTCTGACATAAAGAGATCTCACCAACATCATTCTTGACAGTTTTAATCCCTTTCAAAATGAGCTGTTTAAAGGCTATGTCACTTTTATGCAAATAAGCTGTTGTTGGTCACACCCCACTCATCACATGCTAAAGCTGCACATGACACAGAGGCGTTATACAGCCCTGAGTCAGACCCAGAGCAAGATAAAGACAGCACTTCATGAGTGACTTGTCTCTGCCTGTAGCCATAGCGCTCTGTGTCCTATCCGTGCTCATCTAATCTAGTTGGTAGGGGCTCGACGGATGGTTGGAGTGTTTATAGGAGCAGTACAGACCCAAATGGAAATACAAAAGGATGCAAAAAGTGAGTTTCGCATAAAATGTCTCCTTTAAAGTGATGCCATTATTTGACCAGAAAGTAACTTTCAGAACTAAAACTATTTGGCTCTATACTGAAAAGTACCACAAGATGAGTAAGAGAAAACTGTAAATTTTCCACCTATCATTCTATAAAACAACCTTTCTCTATCATTTCCATGACAACATCACGGGCATGTACATCTATGGTGACCAGCGCTCCTAGAGTAGTGCGTGTCTGCTTGGGCAGTTTTCCCCTGACCAGCTCAACAATGTCATTCAGCTGACTCTGTAGTTGACCGTAGTAGTTCTTAAGACCCTGTCAAATCACAAAAGCCATATTTTAGAGAATCCCATAACAGTAATATAATGATTATAGTGAAGGATACCATAAAAATTAGGATTATCATGTGTGAGTATCATGAGTATTTCCTTACACCAGCTCCACTCCTAATTGCTTCATGTACTTCTAGAGTCCAGTACATTTGAGAAGTACAGAGAACCACCTGGCCAGGCCACTCACGAACCCACTGACTCCTTTTGGTCTCTGGGTACGCCTGTGATCGAGTACAAACAAGCAAGAAAGCAGATATTACCACAACTAACTTTGCCAAACCTGTTTGCTCTTACTAGGGTGGAAGCTAGTAATGTAACAATATTATGTATATTATTGTAACAATATTAGATATGCTGAGGACAACTCAGGTCCTAATTGTGTTCTTCTGGAAAACTGCATCAACTCATATATGAAGACTCTGGTATTCTTTAAAGTCTATTCGCCAAATAACTGTTTCTTTTCTGTGGACCGTAAATGGATTGTGTATTTTTCCTTCATTACATTTTCCTTCTATATGTCAGTCAAAAAAACAGAATTATATTCAAATCCAATTTTCTTTTGTGTCTATACAGTAACCACCAATTTTACGCAGATCAGCATTCGCGGAGTCAGTGTAACACTTTTTTTTTTTGAGAACCGAACTATATTACCCGAAAAGTTAACCGCCATAAAAAGAAGAAGAAGAAGCGTAGCATGACTGCTTTGTCTCTTGTCCTCGTATTTTCGTAGTTTCCCCCACCAATTTTCATCAGTAAACATGTGGGTAGAGAGAGTTATTTAACCATTGTTTTGTGTACGAGTGCTGCTAATGCTGACCGCTAATGCTAACTTTTTTTTAAGCAATAAAGTTTTCTGATTGTGATTATTTATTTACCTTTACATTTTCTGTAAGGGTAATGCATTAAACTGAGTTGAAAAATTAAATGAAATTTTCTGGGAGATTATTTGGGGGCATATTTAGGATTTACACTATAAAAATAGGCATTCCACCAAAGCACAACAACGTGTTTATTCACTATACGCAGGTGCTCTTGAAAAGTAACCCCTGCAAAAAGCGAGGGATTACTGTATTAAAAACTAAATTGAAAGAATTCTTACAGAGTAAAAATTAACAATATTGTTTCCTGTAATTACATAAAAACTATGATTTGTGTTCATGTGTGGGTGGGAGATATCAGAACCTCACCAGTCTGGAGCAGTTAATAACATCTCTGACGCTGCGCAGCATCACATCCTCCACCTGGACCAGCCACTTCTCTACTGCTCCCCGTGCCTCTGAGGTGGAGATCAGCTGGATAAAGGCCACGCGCTCACCCTCGCTGCTGTACATCGCCTGGATATCTAGGTTGGGCAAGAAGTCCAGTTTGGCAATGCCCTCAAAACACTTCTTCAGGTGAGGCTGAACACGCAGAGGATCCTTAGTCTCAGAAAGAATCTCCAGCATTTCATCGTTTGACAAGAAGAAGAAGCTAAGGAGACAAAAGGCCCAAAAGGAGTCAAACACTACAAGAATGAGGTCTGACAATGATAATGAAATAATGAAATGATCAACTCTATTGAAGGGACTAATTAAGGTTTCATAAAATAAAGTTATTACCGTGGAAAGAAAAGTCTTTTCTTCTCAAGGTAAGCATTCAGTCCTTTCATAATTTGGTCCAGAAGGTTATTTGAGTCTTGGAGCTTTGCAAGTAAGCCAGGTAGCGAAGTTGCAGCTAAAACCTGTAATACACAAAGAAACCTTCACTCAAGTTCAATTTAAATTTTAAACAATAAAGCATTCAGGAAAAATCTAATTGGCATGCAGTACAAACAGTCTTCATAAATGGTCTTTTGGGTGTATCTCTGCTATCCGTACCTTTGAGTCCTTCACACAGTGTCTCATGACTTCCTTCCAGTGCTTATCTACTGTCTGGAATAATCGTCCCTCCTCAGGCATCTGCTGCATAATATCTTGTGAGCTGAAGATGGGCTCCAAGTAGAGCCACTGAGCCTGCACCTTCAGCCACTCATCTATGGTGTCCTGGATACGGACCAAGCGCTCCTCCCAGGCCTGAGCAAAATAAGTGTGACCTCTAATCAGTAACTGTTCATCATGGATATGATCCCAATCAATATGAAACAAACAAGAAGCCGATACATCGTTCACAGCGTGAAGTAATCAAACATGTTAGTGGACTCACCTTGATCTCTGTTTCAAAAGGCTTGATAAACGGGGAGCCCCTCATGGTCTGCGTCTTCACTATCTGGTCATCCAACATTGTCTGAATCTCATCCACTGCGGTAAGTATGGACACACCGGACTCTCTGTATGCATGATGATTAAATGATACAGCATCCCAAGACTCCACCATGTTCTGCATGGCCTTCTCTAGAGAGAATTCCTGTATATGCAGAGGATCAATTATTAACTCAGTATACAGCTAACATTAGAGTACAATAATGCACTCGCTTCAATTTGAAGATATTAATCAACTACAAAATCAACTTATTTTCTAATGTTGTAACTGATTTTAATTTATGTTGCAGTAGTAATATATTACAGTAAAACTCAAAGTATGTTCTTTGGTCAAAATTCTGTTCAACTCACTTTCAGTTTTAAAGTTTAGACAAAAAACATGGCACATCTTTAAAATGCGATGTGTAATGTGTACAGTTTATACCAATTCATTCACCGGAATAATTAAATTGTGGTGCATTTTTTATTTCACAATGCATTCAATTGTTTCCTGAGAATCTAATTAGATTGTTGTTAAGTGAGTTATTTATCTAGATCTAAGATGCATGGCTGCTTCCTAAATTTCAACTAAAAAAATAAACAGATATATATTTTTAACCTTTTCCAAAATTAAGGCCCACCTATCAATCACAGCAGGTTGCCAGGGCCCACTTGGCCACATTATATGATATAAAAAATTTGATTTGCATCCCAATCAAAAGCCCTCGCATCCCATCAGTAGTCCGAGGCCCAGTGGTTAAGAAACCTTTTACTTGTTTATTCATGAGCTGAGTGAAATAACCCTCCTTAATCAGTTCTTACTTTGCTGGCCGCAGCACTGATAGTTTCAAAATGCTCCATGTAAGAAGTGAGATTCTGTTTGAGGACTTTGCGCAGAGTGGTGCCCGAGTTAGGCGTCAGGTCATAATTCACAATCTCAGACATCTGTTCCCAGTGGCGGGCCCTAATGCCCGGGTTACACAGTATGGACACAAAAGGAATGTGTTCCTATAAACAGAAAACCACCAAATCACATCAGCAACCAATACCGGAGGAATTATAAGTACAACATAAAACAGCAATTATTGTTTGGTGTACCTTAAACTCCTTGATTTGCTCTATGACTCTTAAAGTGATTAAAATTGAGGGATTCTCCTGTTTTTCTTCATCTTCATCTCTAGTTCTTCGCTTCAATGCCCCAATTTGCTCCCTCTCTTGCTCTGCCTTCTTCTGTTTCTGCTGGAAGTACTTCAGCATCTTGTAGACTTCCCGGTGAAACTCATCCACCTCTGCTTCCATGCTCTCGCCATTCAGATCTAAAAAGGACCCGTCCATCCATCTACAGAAAGTCATAGAAATAGAAAGAGGTTAACATCAGGCATTTTTGACTGAGAACCTGGGGAACATGAAGTAACACTAATAATCCCACAAACCTCTTTTCAGTGCGCTGCCATTTGAGCACAAGCCCAAAGAACTTTTGGTAAGGCTCAATGTTCTCCTTAATAACATCAACCTCTGGATAAACAGTTTGGTCCCATTTGTACAAGGCCTCTTCTTTGTTGATGAAGACGATGGAGTCCTGGACTTCCTGAAGCCTCTTCTGCACTGTTCTAACATTCGTCACATACTGCAACAGAGGAAAGTGAGAAATGCAGTCATCATCATTTGGGGTGAAATGAGGTGCAATAACAGGTCCTACTTTACCTGTTGCATCATATCCAGCTCGGAGCACTCTGCAAATTCCTCCATTCTTCGACCAAGTTTCTCCAGTTCCACCATCAGGTTCTCCCTCCTGCCCCGCAGGTCTTGCTCTCCTTTCACCTTGGCCCTCTCCATCACCTGCACCACAGTATTAAAACAGATGGTTTGAGAGATAATGCAGACTTTATGTAACATGTAGCATACTTTAAAGCTGCATAGAAAAATGTCTGGACTATCAGTGATTGACAAATGTTACCTGATCATTAAGATCAAAGACTGGATTGATATTTTGGGGCCAGAGCAGTACTGCAGAATTAAGCTTCAAATCCTCGACATCAAAACTGTGTGCATCCAGTAGATAATTTAACCTACGATGTGTGTCCTGAAAGAAAGTAAGAGTTTAGATTTTTTTTTCTTTTGTTTTTTTGAGTTTTCTAGTTTGCAGATAGAAATGAAATGTAAGAGCTCACCCTTATCCTACTTTTGAGCTCCTCTATTCGCTGGGTTTTGGCATGACCAATGTAAGCGATCATCTCTGTCATGTCCTCTGTTGTCTCTGGGATTTTTAAAGCCTTTTCCTGAATAGTCTCAAACTCTTTGCAGATTCTTAAAAACAATACAACACTCACTTTGGAGACATAATTACACTGAACAGTGTAACTGAACATCAGTAGATCGGTATATAAATAAACTGAAAAATCAAGCATGACTAGGCTTACTGAAGACAGTCTTCACGGTGTGTGGTAACCAGTCGCTCCAAGAGTACATGAGCAAAAATCGTAGCTTTCTTTGCCAGTCCCTGTTTCAGCTCCTCACAGTCCAAGCGGATCATGTCAAAATGAGCCACCGATTGAAGGCTGGAGATCTCTCGGCGCAGGGTTCGGAACTCATCTACTTGCTGAGATGAAACAGTACATCAAAAAAATACCCAGAAATGCACAAGCAATAAATCAGACCATATTAAATTAGCAAACTTACCTGAGTATACTGATCAAAACTGTGCTCCTCTTGCATAAATTTCTCTACCAGACCCTGTGCTGATCCATTGACCAGCCACTCATAGCTGGTAGCTAGCGTGAGAAAATAAATCAATAAACAAATTACTATGAATAATTAATTCATCAGCCTTTTAAAATGAACAGCATAAGAAACTCACAATAATGTTGGAAGTGTCTCTCAGGAGCCTCCAGATTTTTTCGGACAGCATTCTGCAGCGTGGTCCGAGCCCATAAAAGCACATGATCTGGTAATTTAGCATCAACTACTGAGCTGTTGGTCTCAGCCAGCCAGGACTGAAGAGTCTGAACTTTCTGTGAAAATATCACCAATTTTGCCTTACCAATTGAAACTTGTTTTAATTTTTCAGTGTTTTAAGGTACAGATTATTCTGTAGCTTTCTGGGGGTTTTCAGGCTTTACGTGACAGATTTGAAAAATGTGAAGCAATATATTGTTTCTAATACACTTTAGAAATATTGGGTAATATAGTTTCTAAATAATTTGGGTGAGTAGGTTAGCAGAGCATAATGAACCTCTTCTCACCTGCATGGTATTGGTGATTAGGTTGAAAATCTCTAACACAGCATCCTCCAGATCCTGAAAGCTGGGATAGAAGTCCATCTTTTCATCATCAAAAGTCAGATGCATCCTGAAAAGAGGGGGCCCATGTGTACTGACAGGATCAAAGAGGTTTACAAAAGCCTCTACACTCCTCTCAACCAGGGCCTTCAGCTACAGAGGAAACAGAGAATAACTGACACAATTATATCTCAGTCAAGTCTAATGAGCACTAATCATTCTTCAGAAAAAACGAATATTCCGAACAAATGATGCTCAGCCTGATGCAAATTTTAAACAAAGTGATTAGAAGGCTCACCTTATTAGAGAGAAGTGTGGAGGCACAGTTGTAAAACCCATCCAGCTTCTCTGCTCTGATTCCCTGCACTGTGCCTTTGCTGGTGAGCAGGTGAATGACTTTCGGAAACCAAGTGTTCATGAGCTTCTCCTCAGTTCTCTCACACTCCACTGCCACCTTGTTCTTCAGGCTCTCACAGTCCACAGGCCCTGTTGATCTTCATACCGTAGATGCAGGATGGAGTTCCACAAAATAGTTCAAAGGAACAATAAATAGATTAAACAAAACACATTAGTGTAAAGAAGTGCAATCATGTCTGTATCATTATTTTTGTAGCATGTTTTTTTTTTTTGTCTGCTGAATGTACTGCACCTCTTACGGAATGAATATATTTCATACTGTTTTGGTAGTTATGATTGTGTGTACAAGTGAAGGATGACAGTAATCTATTAGTAAACGTGGATGAACTGTTTCTTAACTGAATAGAAACTGGTTATGTGTGGTTTTGACACAGATTACTAAATGATATAAAGAAAGCCTGCTTTTATTTCTCTCAGTCAGAGAGAATAAAAGTATTTGGGAGCATCCTAATATAACCACTAAGTACATATTATACTATGACTATCAAATCTTAAATATGAGCCAACTGGTAACAATAATTATCAAGTAATTGTTCACAAGTGCAAGCTGTAATTACTAACGCTGAGCCAGAGAAAGCTGAAATAGCAGTACCTGCAGTCTGAGAGGTCGACCAGTAGCAGGTCAGAGAATGTCACATGACAGATGTCTAAAATTATTTTCATGACTGGGTGCAGGATGTGCAAATTCTCTTTTATCACTTTTCTACTTCTAATGAAGCTGTTGTGCCATGGCCTGGAGAAGTCAAGAGTCCTGAGGAGAGAAAAAAATGGCAAGCATTGCACGGCAGTAAAATATCACATCTAGACTCTCTGATGAGACTTGTGAGCGTACTGGATGGAGTGGGCTTGTGGATGCATGTTTGACCAATGGGCACTCACTTTGTTGCAGGAGAGCTTTGTAGGGGAGGGAGTGTGTCCTTCAATTCTGGATGTCGTAGAACACTGTTGACTAAAGGCAAAACTGCCTCATTAACAACATTAGAAAAACAAAGTTTATGACATACAAACTTTCCAGACATAATGTTAATGTTTTCTGAAGTGTAGCTGAAGCAAAATGCAAACATGATCTGTTTGGTTAAACACTGGTCATTTATTTGCTGGTTAATGATAATGTGAAGCATCTGATATTTTTATCACTTAGTGAAATCAGCCAATAGCCATAGCTAACAACATCTAAGTAGCTAAACGGATGTAGTTCTACGGATGTAGTTCTACGTCGATCATTTCAGCCATAAGACTTCACTGTAGTGACACACGTTTGTGCATTCTGCTGTTCTGCTGTCATGCATTATTAAATCATGTGCAATTTTTCAGATTATTCACTTACATACACATACACACACGTTTGTGTATAATGCTTGTTTCTGCTGTTGTGCAGTATTTAAACCATGTGCAACTTTCTCAGATTGTCCACTTACATATACATACACATACACATACATAAGTTTACTTACTCATTCACATACATATGTTTGTGTATATTGCTGTTCTGCTGATGTGCAGTATTTAAACCATGTGCAATTCTTCTGATTATCCTCTTCCATGTTCATCCACTTAACTTGCACTGTGTATATGCTGTTTACCCATAACTTTACTTATATTTATGCAGCGAGAAATTGTTTATTGTTTTATATTGATCTCTCTTTGCTCTTATATTGTTATGTTTGATCCTAAGGATCCTGTTATACTGTCTTTCTCTCTACTGTTGCTGTTTTAAAAGAATTTCCCCACTGTGGGATTAATAAAGTCTAATCTAATCTAATCTAACTAGGAGTTAAGGGTCTTGCTCAGGAACCCTTTGGTGACCTCTATGTCCAAAGGCAAGTATCCTACCCACTACGCCACCACCATCCCCAATTATGACTAATGATCAGTAATATAAATGTCAGTATATGGTATAAAGAAAGATATTTACTAGTGGTGGGCCATTATCGGGGTTAACGTGCTGCGTTAATGTGAGACTACTATTGTCACGGCTCGGCCAGTGGCCGGTAAGGGCCACTGTTTTGTTTTTGTTTTGGGGGCTTTTATTTTGACATTCTTGTATGGTTTGTGTTCAGTATCTAGGTTTCAGCTGTTTTGTGTTTAGTTTACATGATTAAACTAAAGACGTGTCTGTTCACGTATTTAAGTTCTGTTCTTGTGGGCCGTCATTATCAGTCGATCGTCTCATTTATATTCTCAGCCTTGTTATCATGTATCGGCCATCATGCCAGGTTTTAGTTCTTGTTCTCGTTCATGTTTCTGTTTAATTAAGAGCCTGAAGTCATGGATGACTGCATGCCTCGTATCTGGGATTCAAGTGGTAAATCACGGCAGCGGGTTAACCCTGTCTTCTGCGGCAATAAAGAAAATATCACCGTTAATCTATTCACAAAGTTGGGTTGGGAGCTGGGTCTATACTACGCAAACTATGATGACTTCCACCTTGATATTTTAGCGAGGATGTATATCTACTGTGAAACAGGGACATCACTAGGATGGAAAGACAAGGGGGGGCTTAGCCTTAGCCTCCGGGGCTGTAGGAATTAATTATCGTGTATAGAGGGCTGAAAACTTTTCAACAAACCTTTCACTTAAGGAAACAAGTAAAGTTAAGCAGTGAACAGTTATGGACACTCATAGTATTGTTCTGTTCAACTGAGTACAAACGGCACTACCAGAGAAATATTACTGAATAGGCTCTGGTTGTTACTCGCTAACAAACAGCTACGTGTAGCTCCGCCTGGGTCCTAATGCCCTCCTGCTACCTACAGCAGCTTCAACAGCCAGTACATCATTTTAATTCAATAATGATAGCTAGACTTATTATTTTTAATTTCAATTTGTAGTCTTGCTTCAGCTCCCCCAGATCTAACAATGTCCATGGTATTTATAAATAAATATAGCATGGTGTCTATCATATAGTGTACTTTCTGCAGAGGTTTATTGAATTTATTCAGACTTTAGGTTTTATATTGACTCAGTGTCTCTTTGTGTCTGTGCAGTCGTGACATAAACATCTTCAATAATCGAAAATGTTTTCTGATTCTGTGATTACATCTTACTTGAGGTTAAATTCTATAATCTGTATCTGTAATCACCCAATTGAGGATGGGTTCCCTGATTGTGTCTGTTTCCTCTCAAGGTTTCTTCCTGTTGCCACCTTAGGGAGTTTTTCCTTGCCACTGTCGCTCTTAACCTTGGCTTGCTCATCAGAGGCATTTCATTTACACACACACACACACACACACACACACACACACACACACACACACACACACACACACACACACACACCCACCCACACACACACACACACACACACACACTTATTTCACATTTATTTCATTTTGTAAAGCTGCTTTGTGACAATGACCATTGTTAAAATCGCTATATAAATAAAAAATTTAATTGAATTAAAGTCACCCGCCCTAGTCATGCAATTTGTAGGTTCATCAGCCGATATTTAACCCATTCGCCAATGGAAAGTAACCAGTAACGGAACACATCTGAGCAGATATTTTGCAAGACCTTCTCAACCAATTAGTGAAACTGATCTAGTAGCATGTCTGGCACCAGTAGGACTGAAGGTAAAAGCAGGTATAACCTTGTATTCCGTACGTGTTAATTCTTTCTTTTGAAAACCTTCTCCTCCATGTGCTCGGAAAGGCCTTCAACTATAAATTGCGATTTCATATTGAGACTCAGGTCTTCTTCACTCTATTCTGCTGTTTTGCACATTTTGTATATATTGCACAAAGCTGCCCACATTCTCAGAACATTTTGATTCACCACATCTTTTGATGTGTCTTTGAATACTATAGTGGTTTAGCTTTACAGGTTGATAGTTTACTTTTTTGTATTGCACTGTCCTTTATTACTCTGTATTACTCTCTACTGTATATTTGTATTACACAGTCCTGAAGGTCTGTTACACTGTCCTTTATGTCTGCACTGTGCTGGGTTTCTCTATTTGGTAGAAGTAAAAGGCATTTTGCAGACACCCTTATCCAGAGCAACTTATAATCATTAGTTACAGAAACTGTCCCCCTTGAGCAACCGGAGTGTTAAGGGTCTTACTCAAGGACACAGTGGTAGAAAGGAGGTGGGGGGCATGCAACTTTCGGGGTCATTGGCAGGCAAGTGTTTTACACACTAGGCTATGACCACGGTTCTATATGCCTGTACTGCACTATTCTGTATGTCTGTACTGCACTATTCTGTATGTCTGTACTAGACTGTACTGCATGTCTGTACTGCATTGTTCTGCATGTCTTTACTGCACTGTTCTGCATGTCTGTACTGGACTGTTCTGTATGTCTGTACTGGACTGACTCTTCTGCATGTCTGTACTGCATGTCTGTACTGCACTGTACTGCATGTCTGTACTGGACTGTACTGCATATCTTTACTGGACTGTTCTGTATGTCTGTACTGGACTGTTGTGTATGTCTGTACTGGACTGTTCTGGATGTCTGGACTACATTGTTCTGTATTTTTATACTACACTGTTCTGTATGTCTGTACTACACTGTTCTGTATGTCTGTACTGGACTGTTCTGCATGTCTGTACTGCACTGTTCTTCATGTCTGTACTGCACTGTACTGCATGTCTGTACTGGACTGTACTTTATATCTTTACTGGACTGTTCTGTATGTCTGTACTGGACTGTTGTGTATGTCTGTACTGCACTGTACTGCATGTCTGTACTGCACTGTTCTCTATGTCTGTACTGCACTGTTCTGTATATCTGTACTGGACTGTTCTGTATAACTGCACTGTTCAGCATGTCTGTGTCTGTACTGTTCTATCCTGAATGTCCATATTGCCCTGTCCTGTATTCTTAGTCCAATCTTGTATTATTTGCTCTATGTATTAGCTATTTGAATTGTATTGTTTTGTTGTATTCTTTACTGTATATGTTTGACATGAAGTTCACTTTGACTTTGATTGCTGCTGACACGTTGTATGTCACCACTCTGAATACAGCTTCACAGTTATTTGGCCAGTTTTTGGCTCACACAGTGTTTGCTAAATGAATACTTTCTCTCAGTCAAAGATGGAATGGGAATAACATTATTTTCTCTTTATGCGTTGAACCTTGCTTTTTGTGTGCTAAATTTTAAATGCCATGTATTAGACACGCCCTCCTAATTACCTGTGTTCTTTATGGTGTGTACACATGTCAGTCTCTGGTTAAGGTTGGCCCTCCACCCAAACATATCAAACCAGGAGCATTTCTGTTGTTTGAAACTGACACCTGAAGAACTAGAGGACTCTACCCCACCAAGATGGAGATACACAGGAGGGTTTTCCAGTAAAATGCCCTGCAAGTGCACAGAAATCTTCAACTCTGAACAGTGTGTCCACTCTTTCCTTTGGTCTGAATGGGAGGCACGGCGGAGGTGGAGAAGTTCAGGTATTCGTGACTAGAGCCGACTTCATCTACATTACAGCACATCAGTCTGAGCTGAACTCTAACACCAGCCTTCCTGGTCCTCCACTGCGGATCTGAACCTCGACAGACAAGGACAAATGTGCTTTTCAGCTCTGCCAGCTGCTGTCGGGGGCACCAGGGAGACAGTGTGTGTCTTCTCTTTACTCTAAAAGAACCGTGAACAGATATAATTCAGGTGATGTTATTTAAGTGTTTTATACACCTGTGTCACATGAATACATGTATGTGGATAAACACAACAGTTTATCTCTGGTGTGTTTGAGGAACACTTCAAACTGGGCTGGAATCTCCAGGGCTGGAGTTCCTAACCCACCTTAATCCATAGAGTCTTGCAGAGACGGCTATGGCTGTTTTCATGGCTAAATTCTCATAATTATTCACACATTACAAATATCCCAACTCTCTCTCCCGCTATTAATATACATATACTATATGGACAAAAGTATTGGGACATACCTGTTTAACAGGTTCTGGGCTAGGCCCCTTACTTCCAGTGATGGACAATCTTAATGCTTCAGCAGACCAAGACATTCTGTATAGTGGCATGATTCCAACTCAGTTTGGGGAAGAACTTTTTCTATTCTAGCATGACTGTGCCCCAATGCACAAAGCAAGCTCCATAAAGACATGGCTGGAGGAGTTTATTGTAGAAGAACTTGATTAATATATACAGTATATAACCACACACAGTACTGTGCAATAGGCACCTGAGAAAATTATGCTTGAAAGCTGTTTACGGCTGGGCAGTGGTATTAAGTTAGTGTTAAAACTCTTACATTACAACAAACACAAACAACATTAATACAGTAAATGGTGGTTTTCTGACAAAGTGTTCTTTGAACCATTTCCAGACTTCTTTCCTCACGGAAGCCCAGTTTGACTTCCAGTGCCATCAAATCCCTGGTTTGGCTCTTTTTACTGCAGTAGATTAAATTAGGTCTGGATGGATTTAAGCTGTTTTTCAGGTAAGAAACAATTGTGAACTTCTTAAGCACTGATGTATGTCATTTTGGATAAGACTGTCAGCCGTAAAAATTTAAATGTAGGTGCGTTGATTATGCAATTTTATTCATTCACCCAATGACTGGAGGCCCTGAGCAGAAACCTGGATCCAAACCTGTGTTCTTCTAACCAGCTTACAGAATATCCACTACATTCAAAAAAGAAAAAGAAATCTTGATACTTTTTCCTGCTTGTTTGTTTGCATTTATTCTAATATTCAGCTGATTTTGCTGCAAAAAAAAGCCACTGCTGATAGAAATGACTTCAAATTTGCACAGGTGCCTA
>JBBPDH010000130.1:17960100-17971895 GCA_037974565.1 Clupeocharax schoutedeni
GTGTGTGTGTGTGTGTGTGTGTGTGTGTGTGTGTGTGTGTGTGTGGGTGTGTGTGTGTGTGTGTGTGTGTGTGTGAGAGAGAGAGAGAGAGAGAGAGAGAGAGAGAGTGTGCGGGGAGTGAGCGAGGCTGCAAGAACGAAGGCTGTGAGGATAGTGACGCACGATGATCTTCTCTTTGCTCTACGATTGGCTGCTGGGCCCGCCCGTCACTGGGCTCAGGTTTAGGGATATGCCATCAGGGGGCAGATTATGAAGCAAGCCTCGTCTCTAGCGGTCCCCTCTGCTCGTCCCCATGGCTGAACGCAGGCTCCCCACGCTCCTCTCTCTGTGTCTCCTGGCGCTGGTGCAGCCGTCCTCACCTTTCAACCAAGTACCCGCCATCCTGGACAGGAGGTAGGAGCTCTTCTTTCAGCCCGGCGTGGAGGGGTGGTGGTGGTGGTGGTGTTGTTGGGGCTGGTTGGATGGGGGTGGGGGGTTGTTGGGGAGGGAGTGATGCTGTGCAGCTGATGCGCTGCCATATCCAGTGAACAGCTCTGTAAAAAATATTTTGTAGCATTACAGGCGTCTCTGAGGTATTTCTATGCCCAGGATCTGTCCATTCCAGTGCAGTTTTTTAACCCTCTCTATGACTACAAGACATTCCAACATGGACATGACAGTAGGACATACGACAGACCCCCATCCACTGTTGTGTCTGTAGGAATCAGTTTACAGATGCTCCACTACTGTGTGCAGAGGGCAGAAACTGAGGCTGAGACTGAAGCAGGCCAGGCTGATCAAACAAACTGAGGAAGCTTCCTTGTTTACATATTTGTAGCATTCCTTCACTTACAAAAACTCAGTGGCCGTCACTTTACACCTTTGTTGCAAACGTGTCAGTGCTTCCAAGGCTTAGCCCATAAATGCACTTAACTGGGTTGTACAGTATTACCAGATTCAATGTCGGAAACGGAATAGCGATTAATAGTGAATGGTCTTGGATCATGAAACAATAGGAGAGCAAACTTCATTTGTCCTCTTGTTTCTTTCCCTCCTTGTTCCATTAAACAAACTCCAGACATGCCTGCCATACCCGCCCCCCCTCCTATAACACACTGCTTTCGCAATTGGTGTTATTTTTGAGAGCGAGCGCGCGGCCTCGTGGGACAAAGATGGAGGTGTTTTGATGAAACTGGGCTCAGGGTCCAGGTGCGTTTTGGTGTTTTGTTTCATAACTGAATGAAGCACCATTTGGGATCTAGAGCATGATGGTGGAATTTAAAAATGCAATTAGAGCTACCAGAGGGCCCTGTGGGAATATGTTCTGGGAAAAGAGACAATATTACTGTGGTTTAGTACAGAATTGTTTACAAAAGTTTAATTGCTGCAACGGATCGGTTATAAGATATTTTATACATTCTAGTAATTTGCATTCATTTTATTTATAAATACATACAAACTTATAAATGCAAAACACAAAACATTACATACATCTCCATCATTCTCAGGACTACTGTTTTAAAGTTCAATAATAATAATAATAACAATAATAATAATAATAATAATAATAATAATAGTAATAATTTTCAGCCATCAATGATAACAATCTTTAGTCATTAATATAATAACACGAGAAAGAATAATCTAGCATCAGAAATAGGTAAATAATCATGCATTGGAACAGTATAATGGTAGGAAGAAAGACAATGATAACAATAATAAAGAATAACATTGCTTTGTTTAATATAAGTGTCTTTCTGGAATATATGACAAAACAATATCAGGATAATCTCACCTGTTAATGATGGGTATCGGCATCATAAGGATATCAGCTAGAGCCCGACCGATATATCGGTCAGTAATTTTCCAAACTATCGGTATTGGCGTTTCTAATGGGCGATAAATGAATATTTAAAAAATAAAATCAAAACGGACGAAACACCCTTCAACCATATCATGAGTGTTGGCGTTGTATAGTTTGTCCACCAGAAGGCACTCTACACCGTCCTTGTTGGCAACACTCGTGTATAACGCGCCACACATCCTGCAAATTTGATTTGTTTGTTGTTGTTGTTTTTGTGTTTTTGTTCAAAGGACTTTACGTTTCATATCTTAAGTTTGTATTTTTATACATTTTATTGATCAGAACTTTCATATATTTTGATGTTCCTCTGTTCTGTTGTGACAATAAAAAAAACAAGTTTCTTTTTAAATGCATTATCATTATGTAAGTTAAAACTCATAAATAACTACACATAACTAATGTTAGGGAAATCTGTTCATGTTTTGTTGCGCGTTTCTATATACATCGGCCGATATATATCGGATTTTAAAACCAACAAAAATTTATATCGGTATCGGCCTTCGAAATCCTTTATCGGTCGGGCTCTAATATCAGCAAAAGATGCTGGATTTAATATCGGAGAGAGAGAAATTAGTCTTATTTGAAATCCAGCCTGAGATGTAATGTTATTAGCTGTGCATTTCTTCCTGTGGGCATGTAGAGTATTTGAATTGAAGTTTGAGCATGGTAGCCTGCTTTTAGATGCAATTAAAAGAGGTCATTTTAAAGCTATATAGTTTTTCATAATCTCATTATTAGTGTCAGCATGGGAAAAGCACAAGTGATATAAGAGGTCTCATTGGATCTCTTCCCCTGTGTCCATGCCATTGGGAGGATGGGACAGATCGTCACTCCGTGGCCATGTCATCATCGCTCCTGTCTCTTATTAGCCCGGGTACATGTCTTGGGAGGATAACTGGTTCAGTGGTGCACAGCCTTCCTCAGGTTACTCAGACCACGCCACAACCAAAACAGATGGACCAGAATGGCTGCAAGTGGAACTAAACTGACGCCTTTAATCTTAATCCGATCTAGCGAAGTAATCTATTATTAGATATCATGAGTTGGTGCAATGCTGCATCCTCGGAGACCGCGAGAGGGAGAGAGAAAAACAAGCTGACACATTTGTGAGCAGCGAGGTGAAGATGTGTTGGGGAACGCTGCTTTTCATTACATAAATGCCCAGTTCAGCACTTAGGCCACTCTGTCCAGCCATAACCAATGACAGCAGCACAGCGCTCAGCTGCTGACCTCGGTAAACTGGCATTAGAACAAAGACAGGAGCCTCTTCACACGCACAACACCCACACACACCCTCACGCCAACCCAGACGAGGCCTATTGTTAGTTGTTATGCAGTTTAATATTTCAGAGCATGTGTCTCCTTCTGCTCTCTTTCTTACGGTTAGACTCAGGGGCTGATTACATTTCCCAACATATTGCCCCATGCATTTTTCTTGGCCCAGTGTTCTTTGTAATGCTAACTTTTTAATGGCTTCTTTGTTTATTGTTTATCCTGTGAAGTATTTTGCAGTCTTTAAAAGTATTTACTATTTTGGCATCCAGTCCAATTTATTTGGCCTTTTTATTTATAAAAACTCAATCAATCTTCAGAATAATTGTTAAATTACACAATTACTAGAATCAATATTAATGTCCCTAATGTTCTAGTCAGATGTAGAGAACACAGTTGTTTACTGCTGCACTTAGGGAAGTCATTTTATGTAATGCCTGTAGTCTCTGCATTTACAAATGGCCTTGATTCACTTGCAGAGTTTTACTGAATTAAGACGTCGCTCCACTGTGGGTTCAACATTTTTGTTTCTCTCGGGAGATGAACTGTGGTATACAGATGTGCTCTCTGTCATAAAGTGTTTCTCTCCCCAGAGCTGGGTCACACTGAGACTGATCAGAAATAGCTCAGAGTTATGTTTGCAGACCACCTCTGCATGATATGAGGAGATTGGATGAATCCTACAGTTCAACTCTGGGTCACCCAGTGCTTCATTCATGTGGCACACATCCACACACACCCACACACACACTCATCTATGGCAGATACACATCCTTAGCCCAAGTGGAAATTATTTATATATATATGTAATGTAAATATAGTATGTATAATGACAAAATTAAAATGTAAAACCCTAATCTGAATAGTTTAGCAAAAGCTTTCGTTTATATTTGAATTTAAGAGAGAGACCCTGGAGTCCCCGGCCCACCCCACATCTGGGGAAGATTCCCGCCATGTAGGGCACCAGATTCTTAATGAGGTTTTAGAAGATCCTCCGCCAAGCTCATTATCGCGGTGATTAGATGTTTATATGGTTCGTCTTAGGATAATCCTGCAGGTTGCAGTGCTGTGGGGACGGTCAGAAAGGGACAAGGTGGCGCTAGGCAGGCTCTCAAACACACAAGCACAATGCCTAAAGCTATTCTCACCCTGTCTAGTGATGGAGACAAGGTGAGCTAAGCATGTCTGTACTGAGGAATGCTTAGCTCACCTTGTCTCCAGGTTTTAGGACAGAAGTGGACACTCTAATCTAGACACAAAACTTGTTGGAATTGCTGTTAAATCTTCCTGAGTGGATCAATTGGATTTCTGTCACTGGATTTGCATTCCAGATTGATATGTGAGCCAAAGCTTAACATTGCTGTATTCCAACCTGAATGCAACATTTCTCCCCTGTGTTTTCTTTTCATGTTGTCCGTTAAAGCTCGGAGGTCCCCCCCTTTCCAGCTATCAGAATCAGATCAGGTAGGTATTGACCTGAAAAATTCCTCTTTTTGTTGTATTTTTGAGTTTATTCCACAATTCTATTGTTCATTTGGTGTTTTCCATGACACTGTATGATCATGAAGATAATTAAGGATACATTTGTGGTGTAATTCTCAGGCTTCAGTTTCAAATCTCTGAATAGATTTTATGAAACTGAAGAAAACACTATCCATTGAGTTTGTTTAATGTGATTAAGCTGCTTGGACAGTAAGATTCCTATATCATAATATTTATTTATTTATCTATTTCCCTTTTTTATTTAAATGTAGCTGTGCTTATAAGTGCATGATGTAATTCAATGCAATGGTTTTCCTCAAAGCTTGAACATGAACAGGCACAGCGAACCTGATCAGAAGCAACATAGTGATTGGCGCTGCTGGGTGACCTCACCATCCCATCTCCCCTGTTGTTCTTTTTCCACATTTTGTGATGCAGATGGAGTAGGCGTTGAGAGTCCAAGTGCCTCACATGAGGAGAGTTATTCGCCTGCAGCTGAAAATCCACTCCGAAGAATACTGCAGGTATTGCATTTTCTCTGATCACCAAAGTGACCTTGAGCATCAAGAATACTATCTGAGCCCAAATCCATCCTGCAACATCTTACAAGACACTCATAGAACACAGATACAGGTTTAAAAACTGTGTGTGTGTGTGTGTGAGAGAGAGAGAGAGATAGAGAGAGAGAGAGAGTGACTTCCATTTTGCAAGGAAAGGGCCTAAGAGTGGAAAATTATATTAATAATAGATCTAGTTAATGCTCTATTCAATATTAATCACCACTTATTCTCTCCTCCCCTTTATTGAAAACAGCCTTATGGATGGCATCTGCATGCTCAGCCCAGGACTAAAAGGAAGTTACTTCAGTCTACGAGCTCGGGGCCATACTCTCCTCTGAATGTAGCTTACAATGGCAAAATATGCATCCTATTCAAGGCCAAGAGGCTGGCCATTCGCTACCGAAACAACACCTTTCTGGACCTCACTGAAAGGGTTTTTGGACCCAGTGCTCCAGTAGACACCAAAGGCTCAGTGTGCACTAAAGAGAAAGCCACGTACGTCACATTCTTCTTTTCATAAAACATCAAGATTTGCCACTTTGTTAACCATCATTAAATGCATATTGTTGCTGTTTTTGGAAAGTTACCAATTTGGAGATATGTGAATCTGTTTTCAGTATTTTTATATGAATATAGATTTTTTTTAATGCATTACTATATGCAGGTTTTAAAGTTTTTCCTTAGTTGAATTCTGTATGTACATTATGTATCACATCATGTCTCGCATTTTAAATCAAGCTAACCAAATGGTTCTTGTAAAAACCTTTGTTTTCTGTAGAAGTCTTTAAGATGTTCTCCATACATGCATTCACAAATCATGCACTTAATGGTTCCTTTGTGAAAACTTAGGTCGTACCTCTGTGAAAGCAAACCCTGCAAAGAACCCTTCTTGGCACCCTTATATCTTTAGAGTGTATGTGTAATGACAGTCAAGGCAATACTGACTCATTTTAAAGGTTGTGTTCTTTTTGTAACGCTCCATAATTTTTGAATTTGTACAGTGGCGACAATACTGAACTGTTGTTTCTTGTTAACAGCCTTTCTCTACGCTTGGGAGATGTAGAGGATATCAAGGGCCTTGTCATCAGGTGAATGTTCTTTTTCACTTCACTTTTTTATAAGGCCAACTGCCTCACAGAATGACTGCTGATATAAAACCATACATTTGGTCTCATGATCCATAATCCCCCTAACAGGCTCCAAATGTCCAACACATTCTACGAGTCGGCAGGTCAGAACTGGTTCACTTTGGACAGCGTTCATATCCACTACAACTGGACTCACGAAGCCACATTCAATGCCACAGAGGTGTACGCCCCTGCCACCTATTCTTACCACTGCCAGCACGTCAGCAGCTTACAGAAATATGATACTCTACTGGTGCCCAGCTCGCACACCGACAGCTCTGCAAACTGGCACATCACTTTTACTGACTTCCAGGTAGGTACTGCACAGGCTGCTGCTTAATTCTTAATTCTTCCAGGAAAACCGAATAAGGGTGTAGAAACTGAAATGCATTCACTGCCGTTAATCAACCGCACAAATTTTGGAATGTCAGGTATAATTATATATATATTTACTACTGTGTGTTATTTGGTATTTCAGTATCATGATGTACCATAATATTATGAAGGAAAGTATGCTATATACGTATCTACCAGTATAGACAATATTGGCTAGCAATACACTGTTATTTTTCAAGTAATTTTTTTTAAACAAATTCCCTAGGCATTCTAAAGTAAAAGTCATTTATATTCAACTACAGCACAGTAGCCTCCTAAAAAAAACAAATTTAGCTGAATAATTTTTTTTAACAGATCTGACTGATTTGTGGTGAGATTTGAGATTCCACAGTGTTTGCAGTCATCCCCTGTAGAGCAGAATTAAATTAAATTTTGAAGACTACCCTAGATTAAGAGTGTTAGTGTGATAGAACTTGAACAGGTCTTTTTGCACAGTATGAAACTGAAGATATGTCTCTTAATCTCTTGTCCTCAGATCCAGGCCTTCAACGTGCAGTCTAACAAATTTGCCTCAGCTAGCGACTGCGCCACCTTCTTCACGCCAGCTATTCTGATGGGACTCATCACATCTCTGATTCTGCTGTTGGTGCTGGCCTACGCCTTGCACATGGTGGTTCATCTCAAGCACATCGACCGTTACGAGGAGCACAAGACCACGGTCTACTTTCCACGCACGCCCGAGGCAGAGCTGCCCGACAAGAACAGCCTGTAGGGGGCAAGATGGACCTGCAAAGGACCAATGGAGGACTAATGGAGAGAGGGTTGCCTCTTCTGCTTCTGGATGGTTGCACCGTGCTCTTGGTTCTACTCCTGCCTGGCACTAAACCTCTTGATCGGCGTCTAGTCTTAAGGCAGGAGCTGATTTGATCTGCTGAATCGGGTGTTTAATCCCAGGCTGGAGACAAAACCCTGGACACACTTCGCTTCTCCGGGACCAGGACTGGGAAGCCTATGAAGAAGGTGCATTCAACTGTGAAATGGAATTTCCATAGACGAAAGAAGTAACATTAAACTGTGAAATGACCATTTAATGGACCACAGCTAGAGCAGACTTTATAAGCACTCGAATGGCTGGAAACAGGTACTGTGGTTAGAAGTACACTGTATGAATATCCAAGAGATATGTGAACCAAGAAGATGAAACAGCAGAGACTGCGATCTGGTCTGAAATGTGGTTCTATTTTTACACAGCAACGCAAAAGTCACAGTGTCATTCAACTGCAATGGAGTCCATGGATGGTAGCCATTACTGATAGGCCAATAACACACATACAAACACAAAAAAACATTTTATGACTGCCAAAAGAGCAAAACAGTTTTGACACATCATTGACAGTAATAATGTGATTATGAAAAGTACAAAAGGAACAAAAAAAAGCAAACCCTACATGTACAGTGCTAAGTAATTCTACTGTAGTTTTTTAAGTAATTCAGATACAAGTACAGTAGATTCAGGAATTCCATTTAAAATGCTCATCTCAAAATATGCGGTTTGCTGCTGTAGTTTAGACGTAGATTCATACACTACATGGCCACTCATTTTGCTATTTAACAATCTGCAAGTATTACATAACTTCAGAACCTATATAAAAAATACATTGAAAACAAAAGATTCTTTTTTAATTTCAGAAATATTTGACGTATTGCATCACTATGATTTTTTTTATATGAGCGTATGTACCAGACCTATTAAAACTCCTTCCTCTTGACTAGATGGAACATATCAGGTCTAATAAGAGCGCTTAGCACTACTTGAGAATTTACAGTAAAGCCAGTGTAACTATAGAGAGGTCCTGCTGAAAGACTGCTGTATGATAACTCGTGTAGGTGTTTAATACCCTCAGTATCATATTCAGTAAGCCTCTATATATCTACGAGATATAACATCAGTAACTCATTATCGCAATAACCCACAGCATGGCAATGACTAGTGATAAAACCTTTACCAGGGCAGTTCTGACACTCATGGTAGTGCTGTGCAGTGTGTTTATTTGGTAAGAATGGAAACAAGGAAACTTACTTACGTATACGTTAAGGTTTCCAGTCAATGTAGTTTGAACAATAAATGATGATCAGATCAAAATTGTGCGTGAATCTGTGAAGCTTTTCACATGCTGGTTTCCTCCCACAGTCCAAAGCTTGCACATTAGGTGAATTGGAGATGCTAAACTTACCCTTGAACTTACCTGGTTATGTAGCATAACCTGCTTTCTGGAATACCCCCCTGATAATCTCCCAACACCCTGCAACTAACCCATAACCAGTACTGATAAAGAATGGACAATTATCCCAAATGTAGCTGTTCAGCCTTAACATATTGTGTGTCTGAAGATTGCTTCTTTAGTAAACTCGAGCTAAGATCCCAATGCAGCTAACAAATAATGCCTACACTAGTTAGGTGATGAGAAGTGCATGTCTGATTCATTAACACCTGTTCTTAAACAGGTTTATTTGTAGGACATATCCATAAAAATGAAGCGTAAAGAAAAGAAGGGTTTTCCACCAGGCACTTCTTGGTCGATCAACTACATAGATGTCATATATAAGGGGAAAATTACTCTGTGCTTTAGTGTGCGTGTGGAAGTGGCCTCGCTTCTTAACTCGCTTTTCCCCCTTTTCTGTCCTCCCTGCCATCTGTTCTGCCCTCTCACCTCACAGCAGGTGCCTGCATGCGCTACCTCATCACTGAGAGAGTCTACCTGTCGGCCCTGGACCAGAAACACACACACACACACACAAACAAACAGCTTCTCTCACTGTGACTCATACAGCAACAAAGCTTGTGTCTTCAAGCCCGTTCCGCCTCTCTGCTGGCTTCAGTCTGTGTTTGCACTGCTGGAACACCCTAAGCCACCCAGGTTCACAATGTCACTCGTATGAAACTCAGCATTCCTTCCAAACTCCTTTTTAATTTCCTTAATTAGTCTTTCATTAATGATTTAATCTACTTTATTGCTTTTAACTGGCTTATTCACAGATATTCTACATCTGGACCATTTCTGGTATGGCACATTGAACAGGCCATATATATATTGGGGGTGGGGGGGGGGTGTCGTTAACGGCGATATTTTTTTTATCGCGCGTTAAGAATCTCGTGCGTTAACGCGCCTTAACGCCGCTATCGACCCAGCTCTAATATATATATATATGCATGCAACATAATGATCCAGAACTGGAAGCATCTTTAAATGGTTCCAAAGAAACAACATGTTTGGAGTGGCCTAGCCAACACTCTGGCTTGCAATGCTGTGTCAAGACCTTAAATGGCCAGTTTATACTCAAATGTGCCAAAGTGTCTGAATTAAGGCATTTCTGCAAAGAGGGATGGGCCAGAATTCCTCCACAGTGATGTGAGAGAATAATCTCTACTTGTAGGAGTCATTTGGTTGCTGCTGTTGTTGCTATAGATGGCTCAATCAGTTTAAGTTTGAGATGTTATTTTTCCTTCAGTTATACAGGTGCTGCAAAACATCAATGATAGCGTTTCCTCGTTCTCCTTTTCCTATATTATATTTTGAATGAAGATCTGAAACAAAAACTCAAATTTAAACACAGGAAATCAAGGGTCTAACTTTTTCACTGCCCCGTGACACAATGACAGTGCTCTGTATACTCTCGTCTTTCCAGGCTCAGTTTAAATAAGCCATTGGCTGACATTATAAGCTCTTGTGTGTCATTCTGGTCATTTTGCATGTAAATGTTATGTAAGAGTCAGGGTGCAGATTAAAGAAGACGCTCATCTTAGAAAGAGACACAGCGCACAAGAGAGTACCAAAGAGAGCAAGAGATGATTAAAGCGTAAAAATGTTTCAGGTAAGACGCAGTTAGGTCCACTTTGGCCTTGTTCTTTCTTACATCATGAAAATCGGCAGCTTCATCTTAATCCGGTGTAAAATCAACAAGCGGGAGATATTAGAAAGATTTATGGAGAATGACTCATCCCTTTCACACACATATTGACAGCAGAGGACAAGGTCATCTTGGGCCCAGTGCTCTTCAGTGCAGGATGTTTTTCTCCTTCCTCCTTCTGAGCCAATGCCGTTTATGAGGATGCAATCAAACTGGCCAATGCTGTGAATAAGATATGGACTTGCGCTGTTACCATGGCAACTATGGAGGATAGTGGTCATTTTTCGTGGTTTGCATTTCAGAGTCTTCAGTTTGTAAAAATATAGGAATTCTCTTCAAAGCCCTTTGGGTAAACAGTATAAAATATTTAAGTCATCGTCTCCCTGTCTTGTTGTCCATCTCTCCCTCTCTTTTCTCCGTACTTGTATTTCACTTACGCAAACAAGTCATATTAAATATATTAAAGTGTGTTACTGAAAAAATCTGCATTGAAATGTAGTCTGATACAGAAAAATTGCTAAAATAAGGAATATGCACCAAATATTGTACAAGTGTAAAAAAATATGATCACAAACTATATCATTCATTTGTTCATTTATGGTAAATGTTCATTAAATTACCAAATTCAGCATCGTCTTATTGACCTCTATTATAAGAGGGTGTCATATCAGGTAAAAAATATTATTCCATTCAATAAAGGTGCAGTTTTAACCTTGTTACAGGCCATGCCCTACAGTGGAATGAATCATTCAAAATTCTTATGTAATGGCAGAAGTGTGTACAGACCCTAAAATGCCATCCTCATTCCTGGCAGATACCGTAAAGGAAATACAGGAAAAGGACTGGGTTACATTAAAAAAAACCCAAAAGCTTGATCCATGTTTACACAAATCAGAGTGAGATTCATCTAGAGTTGCACAAAATACCAAAAGTTCTATATTTTTTCAACCCCGCAATTCGGCAAACAATTTTTTCCATATGGTTATACATTTACAGCATTTAGCAGACTCTTTTATCCAAAGCGACTTCCATTCCCTAACTACAGGGGACAGACTCCCCCTGGAGCAAATTGGGGTTAAGGGTCTTGCTCGGGGACCCAGGGGTGGTATGCTGGAGGTAGGATTCGAACCTGTGACCGCTTGGTCCGAAGGCAAGTATCCTACCCACTGAGCTACCGCCACCCTTAACCCTACAGAAGGTGCACAGGTTGTCCAACTTCTCCAGGATGGCACATCCACACGTGCTGCAGCAAGAAGTGTTAATGTG
>JBBPDH010000130.1:17977893-17987999 GCA_037974565.1 Clupeocharax schoutedeni
ATACTATTTGCACAACAGTAGTGGGACCCACCAGTTTTTCAAGGCTAGGCTAGGTACCTTACTTCCAGTGAAGGGCAATCTTACTTCATACCAAGACAACGCCATGCTTCCAACATTTTTGACCGCTTTGGAGCAGGCCCTTTCCCTCTCCAAGCCTTCCAAGAACAGTGGAAGTGGTTTTTACTGCAAAGGGACCAACTCCTTATTAAAGTCTTGAATGTATTTGAATCAAATGTCATTAAAGTCCCTGTTGGTGAAATGTACAGGCGTCCCAATATTTTTGTCTATACAGCGTAAATGTTATCAGTCTGTAAGATGGAGCCTACTCTAGTGCATCAGTGATGCTCCCGGCAGGGAAACAAAGGGCCTGACTGTTCTGGCACGCAGCTGCAGCATGACCATGTGAGCCAAGCGAGACCTCTTAATTAAGCAGGTTGTAGGGTGGGCTGTGGATAAAAGCCTAAACCTAAACCTTCATAACACCACCTTAGAGTGTACCTTTTTTAGTCTCTTGCACCCTCCGCCGAGTACTATACCGCACTTGCTGTCTGATGCATACTATTTGCTTGTGGAAGATTATACTTGCGGTAGAGTGCAAGTCCACCCCCCACCTCTCAAATGGAATCGACCAACATCTCCACATACACGGTAATATGTGAAAGATTTGTTGACCCGAAGCCTTCTCCTCCTCAGCATCTTCGTAACGGCTTTACAACTTCAGGTAACGATTATTACTTGTGGACGGTGCTTAATTCTGTCGTTTGCTTTTTGCATTTTTTTCTAAAACAATGCCAGACACATTATATAATATGTATTACGTAATGATGAGCATCAGTGATGTGTAAATTACCGTTGCAATATTTACCGTTCATTCAGTAACAGCTAGTCAACTTAGCTTGTTTACAAATCTGCTAAATCGACAACAGGCACAGGTAGCTGGCTGATGAATATAATTTGACTGTTTTCTGCCTAATTTGCACAAGTACCCTTAATTTAGTTATTTTCAGTGAATAACGTTAACTATAACACTTGTTCTCAGCCCATTTCGTTCTGTGTTACAAGAGGAGAAAATGGAGGGTCAACAACTTAAGGATCCTCCGAATAAAACGCCACTAATAAAAGGTAACTCTAGTGACCACGGTTCTTAGTCTGGTAGATTATATATTTCGTATGTGTGTACCAAGGTTTTATTATTTACAAATGAACCAATGTGTCAGTGCGGAGTCTCCTCCAGAGGTTAGAGGTCTTGGCTCTGGATGCTAAGGGGTGTGCTGGCTAAACACTCTGTTTATGTTTGGGGCATTAATTACCCTCAGTTTGTGAATTTAAATGACATTTAATGACATTTTGAAGTGTAAAGTTTGTGATGATGCAAAGGAAGTACACATATTGTGCTCTGGAGCTGGAGCAGTGACTCTGACTAGATATCTGTAGTGTAGCTTTCTACTGCAATTATATGATTATGGTATTGCTGCCAGTAAAGTGCTTTCTCTGCGGATGTATGGATGTAACCTAACACCTACAGCATTGCAGCTCTGGAAAAATGAACACAGTGATCTGTTTTCTACAGATAAAAGTGCAGGGTCACTTTTATTTTTTATGCAGATAGAACCTGTTTTAGCATAGGAAAAGCTCTTTCTCTTGCTTTCAGTGTATGTCTTTATATGTCTGTTCATGCATCTGTCCATCCTGTCTCTCTGTCTAATATGCACATGTATAGAGTTACTATACAGCTAATATAGGCCGTTCGTCTGTGTCCTGAAACTGTGGAGAAGCTGTGTGCCTGATTCAGAGTGGCACAGATGAGCCTGAGACTGGGACTTATACAACCCAAGAATTCATGAATCCTTTATGTTCTCACTCTGTCACCCTCCCTGCAATGTCTGAAGGGCAGGTTTGGCATGGGCCGGGTGTTTGGCTCGCCTCTAACCGCTGACTCATGCAGAATGTGTACGGTGTTGTTGGTCGTGGTTTTTTTTTAATTCTTGCATCTGCTTACATGGATAACTCCCTGAAATCACCATTTCTGGTGCACAGTCTTGACTGTGCTTCGAGTTTGCAAGATGAGGTCAATTCTTTTATAACTTTCAGGATGACCTGGTTCATTGCAACCTAATTTCACAAGCAGGAGTCTGTTTAGTAGCTGAAACAAAACTCCAAACAGAAGCCAACAAACTAAAAAAAAAACTTAAAATAACTTTTTATGCATTCACTTGTGAAAAATAAATGTATTCCATAAGCTATATATTGTTGCAGAAGTGCTGTAAAGTTACATATAGCCTAATTTTGCCAACATCATGCAGTTTTTGTAAAGTTTTCGGTTAATTTTCAGTGGAAAATAGGTAGTCGACCCTTAATAGAGACAGTGGTCCTAGTTTAGAAATGAGCTGGTAAATTTATGTTTTTAGGGTAAATCTATTCCGGGCCAAGTTATTAATTCATGGAATAGACCCATTTACCCACCTCAGGGGAAATTATCTTGCACTTCATTCTTGGCTAAATTTAACCTGTGGTCTATCTGAGCTTGAACTCTGGAGAAGAGCAAAATTGCCACGTAATGTCAAGACAAAAAAAGATGGTGAACAATGGTGACAAATGAAGGGGCGTATGTTACTCAGTTTAGCCAGATAATCCAAACCCATTAAGTCTCTCCAATAGTAAGAAATGAGGGTTACTATTGGATGATTCTCACTTTTTGCTTAAGCTGAAACATCCTGCTTTTTGAAATATCCCCTGGATTTGATGAATCCCCTTAATAATCCATTTAAGGAAATCCCCGAATGAAGTGCTTTATGGGAGAGTCATACATCTGACTGAAATAATTTCTTAACGTTCATTATTTTGCTGTATGTCTGCACAGATGAGTTAAGTCAGAGCCCCATGGAGGCCACTGAGTCAGAAAAAGTGATCCAGCACCTGAACCAGGGGCTTAAGGAAGCCTACGATCAGGCCACTGCAGAAAAACAAAAGTGTGTGGAGCTGCAAGGTAACACCTATAAATAGGGTTTGCTTTGATTTGCATGATAAGTCCATTTCACCATTTCACAAATCCATGCCTGTTTTTAGGATGGTCAGAATCAGAAACAATTGCCTTGATGGAATTACTTATTTTCACACTTGCTTCTGTAGTGATCTACACAAAGGTAGTATTAGCAACTTATTGACAGGGCTAAATTTCTCAATTATTCTGGCACTACAGCATTATCAAGGTTACTTTCACATACTTGAAGCTCGAACTCAGTCCTCAACAACACTTGGATGATCTTATTAGTACAATCCTTTTGTGAAATGGACCTGAGTCAGTTCTTGATCTCATTTATCTGGTTAGATGTTATATGTGCTTGTCCCCTTGATGTCCTATGGCACATATTACAGGACTTCTAGAGGAGGAGAAGAAGACCAGCAAGCATAAGTCAGAGGATTCAGCAAAGCAGATAAAAACGCTTCAGAGTAAGCGTGAAGAGATCTCCCTTGTTTCAGTTCATTACACTTGACAGGCTGGATTATTTGTCTTTATTAAAGTGGTTGTATTCTTCATCTCTTTGTCGATTAAGGTCAGCTTCAGAAGGCACAGGACGATGTGAAACATCTTGGGGATCAGAAGGACAGAACGATCGTCAGCATGCAACAGGAAGTGCATGCAGCTCATGAAGAAGTGCAAGTGTTGCGCCGCACTATGGAGAAGACAACAGCCGAGAGAGACCATGAGGTCAGTGCCCTAAAGGGCAACCTAGCAACACTGACCACCGAGCTGGAAAAATGGCAGCTGGCAGCAAATAAGTATGAGCGGGAGATTGACAGTATGCAATCCAGTCACCAGCAGCAGAATCAACAGAGAGACAAAGCTGCTAAACAGCAAGGTAACCCTTCCACACAGCCATGCACACTATAAACTCCCTTTGGTATAATGTTAATGTGTGTGGATATATTAGAGATGCTCCGATTAGCATTTTGGGGCCGATCACCGATTACCGATCACCAAGATCATGATCTGCCGATTGCCGATCACAGAATGGCAGGGGAATGGGAGTCTTTTATCTATAATTTTCTAGCTCGGCTTGGCGCAACTCTACTCGCTATTTTACTTTTCTATATCTAAAATCTGAACATTAGCATTAGCGCTAGCGTTACCATTAACGCTAGCATTAGCATTAATGCTAACGAAGTCTAACGTTGCTTCTTTAAGCCTTGTCTGGTGCCAATTGACTCTTTTGTGACTTTGTGGCAAACAGGCACAAACCAAGAAATAAAACCCCTCTGATTTCATCCCCATGAACTCCATAATTCTGAAGGTGATGTTTTTCCACCTCGTAGTATCCCTGCTGTATGCATCACTCACAGTCTGCTGGTTGGGGATGTTCTTGGCTTCGGCTGGTTTAGATTCAGGTTCATATTCAGTTGTATGGCGTGTTCTAAGACGCCTAATCATGTTAGTGGTGTTAAAATGCCGTTGCTTGCTTCCACCTCGAGGGATTTCATCATGACATACATTGCAAACGGCTAACTTTACGTCTTTATCAGACACTTTGGAAAAACTTCCAGACGGGAGAAATCATGTTGCCACTGGTAAGCTATGCTGTTGTTTACCTGTGCGCCGTGCATGCACGTGTGAAAAAGTCGCGCGAGTAATTTACGTCAAGTGATCAACGCTTTTGGGGTTCGCCGATCAAGTTATTTTTAGCCAATATCGGCCGATCACGATCGGTGGCCGATCAATCGTAGCATCACTAGTTTACACGCATTTGGTTAAAATCTGATCAGGCAAAAAAACATGAAGTGACCAGGTTTACTGGATCTGAGTGTTCTGCTGTTGCACTATTGGGCCACCTCTGCAGCTGTTTGTTGAATGATGCATACTTGTAAATTGTAAAGAAAAAGTAGTACAAGGACTAAAATAGTAGGGGTGTAGAAATTAATCACATAGTCGATGCATCGCGAAGCAGACGTGCATGATTCTGCATTGATGCAGCGGCAGAACATTAATAGGTTAGCTATATAATAATGACATTGCTTGATTTACTGGTGGCGGCTTTAAGAATCCACTTAAAAAGTGGTCCTGGTAGTGACTGTTGCTGCCTGATCTGAGTACAGTGCCTCTCTGGGTAGCGGTAGCTCTCAACTCACTGACGTTACTCACGCACTCCAGCCAAAAATGTGTAAAGGTGTTATTTTTTGTGACACCAAGGGGATGTTGAATTTAAAAATGGTACTATATGAGGACACTATGTGGGTACTATCTGTACTAGAGCAAAGATTTAGTGCTAATATTTACAGTGTCGAACACAGTCATTTCAGGAAAGAGAGGCAAAGTTAGTTTTCCACGTTATGGGCCCTTTATCAAACTTTACTAGTTTTGTTGACTGTTTATTTCCTCTGTGTATTTACCTTAGTTTTCTAAGTTTCTACAGAATGTTATAGGGCTGGGTGATTAATCGGAAAGTAATCGACATTCAGAACCTATAATCGATCAAATTTTTCCAGGTCGATTATTTAGATTACTTTCCCTTTAAAAACAGTACCGCGTGTGGAGTCACGTGACCCCGCTTCGTTACGCTTACGCCGACTATATAATATTTTTCTGCATTTGTGCAGTTATCGTATGTTAATACTCTATAAATGATCTAGCAAATGTTCTAACCGTATCTAATTTCTTTGTGCATTGCAAAGATGAGCCGAGTGAAAAACATTGCGCCAGCACTGTCAAAATGATTTAGAAATATGTCCTGCTTTGATTTCACTCCAAAACAGCCAGCTTCTAACAGAGCGGAGCAGGGAGTTTTTGCTTCAAAGGACGATATTGTTTACCACTTAATGTCCTAGAAAGCATGAAAATTGTGATTTGTGGCCTGAATAGGTCTCTTAGTGTTTCTTCATGCCAGTGGTTGGATGGACATTTTTCTCTGCCCCATCACTTCCATGCAGTGTTAATGTGTACGCATGCTTTTTAAATCTTTAATGGCTGCTTGTGTTCGATCTGTATATTGCCCTCACTTGTTAGATCTGACGGGTCATGAACATCAGGCAGAATGTTGCCTGTTTATCAGGATTTGTCTGCGAAAACTTTTTTTTCTTTTTTATAACATGCAGAACTTTCTGTCCATGTTGTTTGGCTTGGTTTGTTTGATCATTACATTTTTAAAACTCTAATGCTGTTGTTTTTGTAATATTTTTCATCATTGTGTTGGAATTCATGGTTGCTTTGGGGAGCTGCTACTTTTTTAAACTAAATCTTACAATGCATTGGTGTTAGGGATGCACCGATTGCAATTTTCTTGGCCGATTCCGATTACCGATTTTTTGGTAAGTGTGATCGGCCAATACCGATTTTTCCGATACCGATTTTTTCGGTACACCACAACAACAACTTTTTTAATGTAATGTTGTAGTTACTTTCCCTGTTTACTGGTTACTTTTATAATAGTGACATATGATAGTGGCAGCTCTACAGCAATACAAACAAAAATCTAATTTTCTTTAATATAAACTTTTTTTTCATAACAAATGTTTTTTACAAATTTAAATGAATAAAATGTAATACATAAACAAATAAATAAATCCCCCCCCCAAAAAAAAGATAGGTTTGAAATCGGCAATACGTGTGAGTGATCCGATCCCTGGCCGATCGATCGGTGCATCCCTAATTGGTGTATAATATATTTTTATATTTTGTTTATTGTTTTTTGTTTATTATGTAGTGTGCAGAATTAACAAGTTTGCCCCTTTTTATTTACAGCAATCAGAAATATTTTGAAATTGTTAAAAGTGGTAACAAGTAATAAAATGGCAAAAATGAGTGAACACATTACTAAAATACTAAACTACTTAGTAACAGCTCGTTGATTTTTTTTTACCCCGACTTTTAAATCACCCGTCTAATACTGTGGAGGTTCTCCTCTCGCTGCCTAAACAGTTCTGGCACATCGAGCCTTTGGACTTCTGCAGATTGTCACTGTTCACCATGCCATTATTTTTTTTAATTTTTAAACACTTTTCAAAGTTGATAGCCTTATATAAATCTCACGCTTCTGTGTCTTGGTGTATTTTATCCATAACAAAAACCAAACCATAACGAAAGTTTCTGAAACATTTGTGATTTGTCACTTCGTGAAAATGCCGTCAAGGATTGAGACAGCATGAACAATTTTGCCAATTTGTGGCTCCTGTTACATGAACTTGTATCTGAATTGTGCGTGAGACTATTTTATGCTTCCGTCTTCTGAGGTTTTCAGTTCAGTTCCTTCAGAGAATTCTGATGAACTGGTACACTATCAACTCAGACTTATCTGAGAAGAGAATGGGAGTTAGCTGATGAATGTGGTTTTACCAGTCTGGCTTAGTTTCACATGCACATGCGGCAGATGGCCATTCTGAATTCCTCATACCACTGCTTTGACAAATGAACCACAAACAACAGATTACAGAATGATGGGCCTGTTTATTGTGAATGCAGCATTCTTTACATTTTTTGTAAGGAATTTTTTGCTATAAATTGTGAATGAGTGTTTGATTGAGACTCCCCATATTGCTGTAGTACTACATATATCAGTGTCCACTCGTTTTTTGGTTGTAAGTATATGGTGTTAAGCATAAATCTCTATTTGATTAGATTAGGCTTCTTTAGGAAACTACTCAGTGCGACTTACAATGCATTCAGTCATTCAGCCAGGCAGGCATTCATTCAGACAGACATACACTACTGTAAGTGACAGTCAATAGATAATATCCAATAAATATTTTGTTGTAGTTCATTAGGCTTCTCCATAATTGTGCTATTGTAGTGTTTTAGCCCAGTTTGATTGTATTTCGGTTTCTCCAAAGTTGCTGTTTGTGAAGAAGTTTTCAGAATGACCTTTATTCATGTAGAACATTTACAGAATAAGTTTACTTTATTCTAAAAAAAAAAAAAAACATTTTTGCATAGCTGGCTAATGGGTTTAATGCAGTGTCAATAAGAGCTACTGAATGTTCAGGTATTTCTTGCAGTAACTTCTGAATACCGCTAAAGCACAGTATAAATACATCAGAGAATATTACAATGACTACAGGATTCTCTTTTGCTCATTTTCCCTGGTGTGAATAGAGTAAATGCCTTGTAGACAGGTGTACTATCTACTTTTTGGGGGTAGGCAGTTATTTGGTTTTGATTGGGATTCACGATTTCATTATATTTTGGAATTTGACTGAAATTGTGACTATTCATTTGGGATAGAACCTACTAAGACATTAGAGGTGTAAGGCAGGAGGGGTGTGGTGTATGACATGAATGTCCTGGAGTCAATTGTTGCTGGTTAGTAGCAGACGTGGGTGCTGCGACATGATGTATCACGATTAATGAATGTCTCAATAGTGTAGTGTCGCTTTTTGCATTCCTTCTTGCTTCTTGCTTTTGCAAGTTTCCCAGTTTACGTTATATGTCTAACAGTCTCCATTTACTTTATTTGGATAGAGTAGAAGGTAGAGCGTAGTTCTGTAGTAAATGTGAATTGAATCTGTGTTGCCCCACTTGGTTTTGTACGTTTGTCTACTTTAGTGACACTGTGTTGTTATTATTGTGTCCTATTAAGTGACAGTTTGTCACATGACACTTTATTCTCCGTATTCTATTCAGTTGGGGAAACTTAAAAGAGTGGATATCAATTTAGAAACAAACACCAATTATTTATATTTGTTATATTTAAAATTATACATTTTTAAAATTCAGAGTAGTTAGAATTTTTACAGCTCAGTGGCTAACACCGCAAACCCCCTCCCCTCTTCTGGCCCACCCTGTATTTTTAGGGCCCAAATCACCCCCTGGGTGCTCTGGAGAAAGTTCGAATTGTTTTAAAACCTGGGCTCTGAATGGATTTGGGGAACAAATGAATAAAACAAAACTAGTGACATGACCTTAGTC
The DNA here is from genome assembly GCA_037974565.1 of Clupeocharax schoutedeni. Lineage (NCBI taxonomy): Eukaryota > Metazoa > Chordata > Actinopteri > Characiformes > Alestidae > Clupeocharax > Clupeocharax schoutedeni. The sequence continues at coordinate 17,986,787 of JBBPDH010000130.1, forward strand.
TGCTAATGTTAGCTGGGTTGTGTGACTGTTGTGTTAATCAGTCGGAGTAGTTTTAAAGCTTTATGCATAGTTAACATTAAATATTACTAGCCTGTATTATTAGATCAAGTTTCACATGTAAAGAAGTTTTAAGTTCGGATCCCAACTAAACGTCCTGTGATAAAAGCTTACAGATTTGAACTGTTTGCAGCTTATTTAAAAAAGAGCTTTTTGTAGATGTCAATCGTCAACTTCTTATAGTAACATTCTAGCATTAATAACCAAAGATTAATTCAAATTCAAATAAATGTAAAGCCTGGTGTTTCAATATCCAGCATGTTCTAAATGTAGTTTAGTTACGCCCTGTGTTTTTATAGTTCTCCAGATCCTCTGGATATTCCAGTCTTAAATTTTGATTAAAAATTGGTGCACGTTTCTATTATTTTCCCACTTCTCTCGCCTTCTGTATCTGAATCCTAAGTAACACAAAGTGTAGGCCCTGCTTTGTGATTTGGGTGGGCCCTAGTTTTGTAGGCTAGTCTAAATGAAGGATTGTGTGTGAGTGCCTTTTGGTAGCGGTTTGTCTTAATAACTGTGCCAGATTCCGCAGCATAATTACTTTGTTTGTGAGTTCTGTTTGACCAGGCTGCTGAGCAGAGTGCGAGGCTGAATGTGCAGCAACGTGTGTGTTTCGCAGCTCCTCTGAGATGTGACACAGAGCAGCTCAACATGTTATTAAACATATTTAAACCAGAGTGATTCATGAACGCCAAGTGATTCGGGTATGATTACATACAAAGAACCCTGACTCACTTAAACGGCAGTGCAACAAGTGGGGTTTGGACGTTAGCTAGACTGCTGGAAAAATGAAATCACTGCCACACAGACACAGACTCATACACACACGTGTGTACACACACACTGTCAGTTTTATCAGCTTTACTTCCCATTGCTCCACCTGCACTTTGTAGCTTGCAGCCACGGACTGTAGATCAGCTGTTTCCATACATCATCAGTTAGCCCCCTTTACCCCATTCATCAATGGTCAGAACCAGCACAAGTATTATGTGGAGGATCGCTCTCAGTACAGGGAGTAGGGTTGTCACGGTACCAAAATTTCAGTATTCGGTCCCGATACCACTGAAAATCCACGGTACTCGGTACCAATTTCGGTACCAAAGAAAAACACAAAAAACATGAATTGAACAAAATCACTCGCTCACTGTAACTTGAT
>JBBPDH010000130.1:18003669-18018202 GCA_037974565.1 Clupeocharax schoutedeni
CATTGTCCCTTGAAAAGATATAATAAAATATTTACAAAAATGTGAGGGGTGTACTCACTTTTGTGAGATACTGTAGAGTCTACAGTGGACCATCCAAAAGAGCTTTGCCTAATCGAAATACACATTCCACCACTCCAGGGCTAAAGTACCCTTGCATGACCAAGTTTGACAACCAAATGCATGAGCTGCAGAACAGTGAATACACACTGAGCATCCCTCTCATCCCGGCCACCCCAGAGGAGATGGAAGACATGCTGAAGCTGTGCTCGCACGTGCGCTTCAGAGTTCCCCAACAGGTACGGGCCACTGTCTGGACATCTGTGGTTTTAGTGAAGGTATGTTTTATGAGATGGTATATCCAGAGATGGCTACTACATGTCTGTTTGTTTTATTCTCAGATTCTTCAGGGACTGGTAGATGTACGAATTCCACACAATGACTTTTATCATGAAGGTCAGTCCAAATAGTGTTCACTCGACATCAGATCGGTTTTTGGTTACATGATTGTAAAGTGACTATATGGTTGAATGGCATATTCCACTGTAAAATCTATAGCTTTTTTTCAATCTGTGTAGTTTTCATGGAGATTATGGGAGGGAGTTCTAAATATGCCTTACATGAACACATGTACCTGATAACCACTCCTTTGCAAATCATCTGGGGAAAGCAGGACCAGGTATGTGTGCACGGATAGTTACCCTACAATACTCTGGTCTTTTACATTAGGATTACAAGGAAGTATTAGAAATACTTAAAACCAACGTAACAGACTGGTTTTGAACTGTAATATAACAATGTACAGTTTACGTGTAATTTATTGAGAACTAAAGCTTCGCCCCATCCTTTCTAACACTTTTTGGAAATACCTTGTGTCCAAAGACTCCCAGCAGCATTTCAAGCCTGCAAACAGTTATGTCTCATTTGGTTGACGCTCATTTCAAACATGTCTGTCCTGCTTGTCCCATGCAGCTCAAAGGGAGAAAGATCTGGAGATTGGGGAAGCCGAGATATAATTTTCAAAACGTTGTTTTTCTTTGGACTTCATATAATTTTGGGTCAATTCTGAATGATTGGGATCATTATCCTGTTTGAAGAATGATACTTTTGCTTTTTCATCATCTAACACAAAGTGAATGTCATTGCATTAAAGACAGACTTTATCTGTCTTCTTCAAAATTAGTTTGAACCTTTATGGCTAAATAATGTGTTACTATAGACTATAACAAGACCAATCAGTTATGTTTCTTTTAAGTATTCGTAATGTTTTCTTGTAATAAAACTTCGAAAGAGCAGCGTATTGGTATTTATTATTTACAGCAGTGTATTTAATTATATATGTATTCAATAAGTATTATTATTTCTTTTTATTCAGTGGTGGGCCCTGAGCTTCTGGCTTGTAATGCATATACACTGTGTTTGGATGATTCAGTAATGGAGTCATAAATTTTACTACCACACATATTCTCTCCTTTTCTCTTTATTGGTGGTGGACATGTCTGGAGCATCTGTGCTTGCTGAAGCGGTACCAGGCTGTCGCGTGGACCTGCTGGAGAACTGTGGTCATTCTGTAGTGATGGAGCGGCCGCGGCGCACCGCCAAACTCATCTTGGAGTTCATCATCTCTCAGCAAAGTGTGACGAGTGCCACAGCCAAAAAGAAATACTGAATAAGTCGTAATACACAAATGTAATATTTAGACAGATTCATGAGTATGAAGGTGCTGTCCCAGACAAGTAGACTTTCTCCTGTTGTCATTTTACATTATATAGAACTTTAGATACCGCATGGACTTTTTAAAATCTAATATTAATATGTCAACTATATGGAAAAAAGTACTGGGAAAGTACGGGGATTTTAATGACACTGCGTTCAAATACATAAACTTTAACTTGGAGTTGGTCACCCTTTTACAGCTAAAACAGCTTCCACTATTATTGGAAGGCTTTCCAAAAGATTTTGGCATTTCTGTGGGAATTTCATGCTGTATAGCATTTATGAGGTCAGGCACTGATGTTGGATGAGAAGGTCTGGCTCACGATCTCCATTCCAGGTTATCCCAAAGGTGTTGGATGGGGTTGGGGTCAGGGGTCTTTGTGGGCCAGTCTTGTTCTTTGACACCCAACTCCACGTCTTTATGAACCTTGCTTTGTGCACTGGGGTGGGGGTACAGTCATGCTGGAATACTGTGTCCTCACATTGTCCAGTATCTCTTGGTGATGCTGAAGCATAAATATTGCCCTTCACTGGAGGCCCAAAGACGTTTGTCCCAATACTTTTGTCCATAAAGTGTATTAATGATATGAAACCGCCCGCCCCTTTATACAGACATAACTTAAATAAACAAATTCCATGTTTGACTGGTTTGTGTGTTTGATTGGTTGGAGGATAAAGCCACACTCGTTTCTTAAAAAGATTCAGCTTATGCAGAAATATTGCAGATGTTTGTGCAGATGTGCTCGTTTATTTCAGCCACTGTGAGAGGCAGCCTGTGTGGGTCACATGACCCACAGCAGGCAGGCTCTGCATGCTAACTCAGGACTGCAATGCACTGTCAGCTCTGAGCAGCATTCATTTTTCTTTTCTCCATTCAAACGACCTGCCCTGACCCGAGGTAAGCTTGCGTCTGTTTTATAGCACCTAGTGTTATGCAAAATGTCTATATATTTATTTATCTCCTTTTCCAGAGAAAATAGCCATAGCAACAGTTAACAGCTAGCTAGCCAACCAGCTTTAACGGGCTAGCTTTGCAAATTAGCCACTAATGCTGCCAGGAGCAGGAATTTGCAGAATGTAAACATCAGTCGGTGTGCACGAATTTCGTATTAAATCACGAAAACGGCATTACCAGATAAAACATGGTATATTTTCTTAATGCTGTTGCTATGTGTGAATTCCTAGGACCCATGAATACCAAAGTAAATCACCCATCTTAAACACCAGATGGTTTTATAGCTGAAGTTAATGTTTAAACACGCAATTGTATGCCATATTTACCCTCTATGGTCCGTTTCAGGCATTTTAATTCAGATTGGCTGTATTGGAGTGTTTTTCTAGTGGCTCCTATCTTCAGTACTAACTGTACTGTCTAACTGTACTGTCTCACTTTCTCAGATCAAAAACAGCCCATTACCTGAACTTTCTCTGTGTGCCAGTCTTGTCCACATATCCTTATCAAATGGATAATGGGGACTGGGGGCATAGGGTAAATCATTTTTTACATTTTTTATTGCAATTTTTTACATACTTGTTTTATGTTTGCTTTATTGACCCAGAGAAGCTGTGTACATACATTAACTGTTCTGGAGTCAACATCCCTTATCGGTCATGTGTGTGTCTTCAGTGTTCTGTCCATCATCTTTTATAGATGACTCACCCAGTCACCTTAAATGTTGGAGGTCACCTCTACACCACCTCGATTGCCACACTTCAGCGTTACCCAGACTCTATGCTGGGGGCTATGTTCCGTGGTGACTTCCCAACTACGCGGGATGCCCAAGGAAACTACTTCATTGACCGGGATGGGACTCTGTTCCGCTACATATTAAACTTCCTACGTACATCCGAGCTCACCCTACCAGGCGACTTCATGGAGATGGATCTTCTGCGTAAAGAAGCTGACTTTTATCAGATTGAGCCCTTAATCCAATGCCTCAGTGACCCGAAGCCACTGTATCCTCTGGACACCTTCGAACAGATGGTGGAGCTGTCTAGTACCCGCAAGCTCTCTAAGTACTCAAATCCGGTAGCTGTCATCATTACACAGTTGACCATAACAACCAAGGTTCACTCCCTGCTGGAGGGAATTTCCAACAACTTCACAAAGTGGAACAAACACATGATGGACACACGAGACTGTCAGGTGTCCTTCACTTTCGGACCATGTGACTACCATCAAGAGGTGTCTCTCAGGGTCCACCTCATGGACTACATCACGAAACAGGGGTTCACAATTCGAAACACTCGAGTGCACCACATGAGTGAGCGTGCCAATGAGAACACAGTGGAGCACCACTGGACTTTTTGTAGGCTGGCCTACAAAGTAGAAGACTGACAAAGACCAGATTTGAAACTGTTCCATCTTCCATTTGGTTGCTGCTGATGCCAATTAAGCTGTATATATTTCATTGTTTGTTGTATGACCAAATTGATCAATGATGGGAGTGACATGGGGGAGGCCCAAGTCAATGTTCGTCATGAAAAAATATTGTACCAAGATACACTGACTCCCAAAAAAATTATACAAGCATCTTTTTAGTCAATTGTGTAGTTAAAAAATGTACCAGAAAATGATTTACCCTAGAGAAAAAGAATTGCCGCATCATAGTGTTGATTGCATGCATGGTTTTTATCATATACCTAAAGTATTAAAAAATGTCAAACTTGAAATCCATTTTACTATTGTTTTTTTAATTAATTGTGGCCAGTTTTTTTCCCCTGTGAGTTCTGCTTCTGAAGCAGTTAACAACACAAGAAATTGTCACACAAGTATACACTGAGATGCAAATAAAAATGTACAATGAAACAACGAAATTGGTATGATTTTAATTAATTTATAGACAAGTTAAGACTTTAAAAGAGTAACTGTTTTACTGTTGGTAGTGTTTTATCCTGGTGGGCACAATATGATGATTCTCCTACCCAAAAACACTCACCTCAACCTGGTCATCAACATATGAGTTGAATCAGGTGTGTTTGAGCAGAGAAACCACCAAACTGCTGAACGCAGTTGTGTGAACCCTGGATTGTGTAAAAGCTACATTACAACAAACATGATGCGTGAGTACTTGGATGTTTTTTTGCTAGAAGTAGATTTTTTTTTCTCTTTACAGGTTTACATGGTAAGATGATGGTGGTTTCTAACATGCTCTAAATGTATGAGGACAAACGTTTTGGGACGAATGACCACCAACAGAGACTTTAATGTCACTGCATTTAAATACATAGACTCCAATATCGAGTTGGTCCTTTGTAGCTATAACAGTTTCCGCTCTTCTTTGTAAGAGATGACAAATGCAGCTGTGAATGCAGTTCCTGAAGCTCGTCTCCCCTCACTAAAGCTGACTTGGTATAGTCCATCTCTGGCCAATCAGAACACTGCATGACGTTTACACAATTGTTCCATAATGTCAGACTGCAGAAGACACGTGCGTTCGTGAAGGACACTGCAATATTACAGCCTAGCTGAATAACACCAACACTGCTGTCAATGGCACTTAACTAAACTAATCACACCTCACTGCTCCAGCACATTGACGTATAGGTTGTGAGGTCTTTCGAAGGAGATGTTCAGAAAGAGTAAGAACCTGAAATACATCCTGAGTCTAGTACCAGGAAAACAACGTTTTGGGATCTACCGGTTTTTGCCCTTCTTCTTCTGCATTGGAGGCGTCATGGAGTGGGTCATGATTAACGTGAGAATAGGACGAGAGACGTTTTGTAAGTAGCTTCTTGTGAAAATCTAACCTTCAGGATGTAAGATCACGTTTCTACGCACCAGTGTGCACAGCCTTTGCGCAATACCCTTTGCTATTAAATGCACGGATATGTCATAATGTGAATCTTCAACAGCATTTCAAACAGTAGCAATTAAAACAATACTGATTCCATTTTGGTGAAATGAAGCCAAACAATTTTTACTCCAGATTAGAGCAGATGTGTCTCATCCTGCACTACCTGGATCGGGTATTCTGGATCCATCGAAAACCCTAAAATGTGAACCTCGATGATCAGCGTTTTAAATAATGATACTGGAGACCATACAGTGTACTGGAAACCATAATTCTATGTTATTTGCGTATTTTAATAAATATATATATTTAATGAAAACAACTACAAAATATGGTGTCAAACTCTGGCCCTGGAGAACACCGGTGTTAGATAGTGGTTCTCCTTAAACACGTTCACTAGGGAAATCATCAAAACGTCCTGGACCATGACTCGAGTTTACGTTTACGGCATTTAGCAGACGTACATCAGTGCTTAAGTATTCCACAACTGTTCTTAAACCTGTAAAGCTATACTATATCAACAAAAGCTATTTAACCAAGTTACTGCTGGCTAAATTACACACCATAACAAACCTACAGACCCCTGCCCTACAAGATGGGAACCTTGCAATGTGTTACTGGCAGTCTTGAGACTTGAACCCACGACTATCTGACCGCAGGGGCAACTTCTTAACTAACAGGCCACCCTAAAATCTCCAATTAACTAATGGACCAGTGGCATCACCAATCCATGTACTGTACCAATTTAGAATCTGCAGTAAATGTTTGCAAAAATGTACTTGTGTGGTAGTCAATTTTTGCAGGATGCATTTCACATCAAGCAAACCCAGCAATGATTACCACCCAACCCGTTCTAAATTTTATTCTGCTTTTTTGGACACAGCAGCAATGGCAAACTATTTCCACAAGAACATTCAGCTCCCACGATTATTTCTTGCCATTGACCCTTTGATACACACACAGTGTAATTATATATATATACAGTGTATATATAACTGTATATTTAAAATATATTATAAATGTATAATGAATATATATTTTTAAATGTAAATAACTACAAAATATAAACTAGGTTTAAATGCAGGGTATTGACTCTTAAGCTGAGCTGAGCAGATTGAGGGAATTCATCCTTCCATCCTTGAATGTGTGGACTCCCAACAACAGAAGTCCACAGAAACACTCCAAGGAAAACTCTAAACTCCGCAGAGCATGGCCTTCCCGAGACTGACTTTACTCCCCATGCTGGAAGTTAAAGGGACATGAATTCTGACTGACATTTATGGCACAAATTAGACCATAACCACTGGTTGTTTGTTTTTTCTTTTAGATGACGTCTACAGGAGAAAACGCTCTGAGAGGGAGTACCAGCAGAAAATTGAGGATGGATTAATTATACTTCCTGAGTCAGAACAAAAATGAACATTAGGATTATCTTCACGAAATCCTGAGAAGTATGAAAAAGCACAATAAAACACAGAGAAAGATGAGACTTTTCAACATGGTGGATTATGAGGCATATGAGGCACATTTGTCCAGAAATCCATGTTTTGTTCTGTAAGCAAAGATTGCCGACCGGGGTCCAGTTTCCCAAAAGCGTTCTTTAAGGATTGTCTTTGTACTAAAAAGCTTTGGGAAACGCAACCCTGACCAAAAAAGGACTTTCGTTCAACATTCAAGATGTTTATTAATGAAACGATTAGAAGATACTCCATTACAGAATGTCACTTTTATAATAATCCATTTTCCAAATTCCTGAATTTACTGTGACCTTTATGTGATTTACTGACATTACAGGTTTTGCAACTTTCTTTGCCTTTATCTTTAACTGTACCATGTTAAATAAAATAAAAAAAGTAGTAAAATGGTTACGTGTTAAAAAAAGTTTACTTTTCCATATGTCACATGCCCTAAAAAACAGTATCCTGCTTCTGCTAAGTAAACTCATAGAGAGAAAACTTTGAAGCTTTTAAAGCCTTATGCAGATGCTAAGAATGCTTGGAATAACAACCAAACTTCATCATAGCGAGGCCAGGTGCCAGTTGGCCGATCACAGAGGGAGCGCTCTCTAGACTGCCTCCCCTCTGTCTCTCCAGCTCACTTGTAGTGTCCAATTGGTAGAGCTCTCAGACAGATAAAGCTGTTGGGATGCTGGGCCAGTACTACTGGATTCCCATCCAGCCGCACCTCCTGCATGTTATACCTGATGTAGTGAGTGTCGTTTCCCTTGCAGAACGTCTCGTCCGTCATGGTGGTTATGTTATTGTTCTGAAGAACAAGGAGAAAAAACATCTGCATTATTTTGTTAGTAGTGATGTTGGTGGTTAGCTGAGACTGGTTGTGTTATTATTTCATCCATGTTTAAATAAAATCACATGTAATATTAACGGTTGTGTAGTTCAGGCAGTGGTTCTATAATGTACTGGTTATATCTGCATGTCACTGATTACTTGGAAGTACTTGTTTCTACTATCTTCAACCCCAGGTTTAATCCAATATGGGTTTGAATTGCTTCCAGCTTCATACCTAAGTTTGTTTTGCCCATGTTACATGGAATGGCAGATGTTTCAGTTTAGTGTTATCATTTTCTCTTTGAGATAACTGGAATGGATCTGTGGAAATGTATAAACAGGGATCTGTTGTAGTTTTTGGGTTAAAATTTGACGAGTGCCAAGGACTTCACTGTTCAGTGGAACATAATTTATCACAATCTTGTTGAGATAAAAGTGTTGCCAGTTCATTCTTTCTCTTGCGTAAGTCTAGTTCTTGGTGATTTTGTAACAAAGCAACCCAGCCTCTTTGGAATCAGACACAGGGGAAGATAGCTAGACTGCAATGCCAATGGAGATTTTGCTATGCAGAGATTTCTCACCTTTTTGTATCTTAATGCACAGATACTTGGATAAAAATAAACTTCTAGACATCTACCAAGTATCTTGTAATGTTGAGCATGAGGAATTATTACTGGATTACAATACTATGTGACACTGTCAGCATGTATGTTTAAGTATGTCAATGATGAACAGACGTGGAGATGGACGACATGCAGGCTCTCGGGAAGGGGTGGAATGGCCTCCAGTTCGTTGTCACCAAGGTAGAGGTATGCGAGTTTGCTGAGTTTCTACTCCAGAAAATGCAAATTGGCATAATAACAGAAGAGAAGGCATGTGAATTAGATATACCGGAGTTATAAAAATGCGTTTTAAAAAGTGTTAACATCTAAACATTCAAGTTACCTTAAAAACATTTGCTTTGACCCCTTTAGTTTTGAGTAGATTCTGATTAGCGTTGAGTGAGATGAGTTTGGTGGGCAGCATTGGTAGTTTGACCAGTCGGTTCTCAGCCAGCGTTAGTTCCTCCAGTTGGTCGAGTTTAGAGAAGGCTCCATCCTCTATCTCGGAGATGATATTGCCGGTCAGGTCAATCCTTTTCAGTGTGGCTGCAATGAATGTAAATGTCAAAGATATTTACAGGGCTGTAATCTTTAAACTGTGCTGTGTCTGAGGCTCTACCATGAGGGTTTTTTGAACTACAAAAAGGGGTGATTTAGATAGCCAGGTAAAGACAACTACTCTTGTATCCTAGCAATGTCATGGTTAAGGGGCTAAAACTAGAGTGGAATATGTTGCGCAGTATTGTATAGCTTAACGTTATAGCCTCTTTAGTTCTGCTGATATGTCTACAGTCTCTCTCTATATTGTCCAGTAACAGAGAAATAGATCATGATGCTGGTCAATATTCTGTCAGAAAAAAATAACCAGTCGGGAGAAAGAATGACAAACTGAGGTATCTTAATAGTCAGCTAGCTTGCTAATTTTAGCTTCTTGTTCTCATCTCATGAGCTATTTATGTTATCTGAGTTACCAGTTCTCTTCCTAGTAATCACAATTCGGCAGAGTATCAGGCATAATGCATGAATATCTATACGGCCATGATAACTTCCTAGCAAGAATATTAGCTAATGTGTTACTTTTCCCATTTACCTGCTAATTCCTCTTACTTTTTGGGGAACATCAGTGGGGTTTTTTTCTAACTTAATAATGTCGCTCTAGATACTACTGTGGCACCACAGATGCAAGTATGCATATTAGTTACTGTGTCCCTTTATTAATTATTAGAAACTCTTTTATGGGCTCCTGCACGTACTAAAGCGTGTTTGGAAAACAGTGCTCATGATAGTGGGCCAGATGTTGCACACTGTGCAGCTACACCCAGAGCAGCCCTCCTCACCGATGTCAGCAAAATCCTTGCTGGCAATTTTGACTATTTTGTTGAAGCGTGCGTAGAAGTACTGAGTTTCTCTCGGCAAAGCTGGCACAGTTTTCATCTCTGGGCTGACTTCTTCACAGTACACCGATCCGGTCAAGCATACACACAGCAGGCAAGTGGGCAGATCTGCGGGGGAAAATGTTTTATTCACTCAGTACATCACAAATTCAGATAGAAATGTTCACGTGAATCCAAATATCACCTGCATCTTTTTTCTCCGGTGCTGGGCTTAGGTCATCTTCATCACTAGGACTTTCATAGTCCATGTCTGTAGTGATCTTTTTCTGTAGAGTTACATGCGAGGAGTGACAAGTTAATCAGAAGCAATTCTAAGGCATCTAAACTCAGCAACCCTATTCCTCAGATGAGGTACAGTAATACTGAGCTGCTTGTGCTTTAGAGAATTGGACACCATCCCATTATGGATTTAACAGATTACACTTTCCGTTGCATGCCGCTTATGGATCCAGATTTAAGATCGCAGGTATTCCGTGAAGACGTGTTTGTGAAGAATTGTTTTCCTCTCTGGTATTTTATGAAATATTGTGCTGATTTGGGGGAAATATTGTGCAGTTCTTTGCGCAGAAGCTGTAAACTATTTGTTCCAAACACATAATGACATTGGGCTCTGGAATACAGCCATAAACTACAGGTCTATTCCCAACATATGTTTCTCAGTATCGTTTGTAGGACTTGATCAGACACCTTACCTTCGGTTTCTTGGCCTCCATGAAAGCCTCCGTCTGGAGTCCGTTAAAGTCCTGTGGTTTTGTTAAACCTTTGTTTCGAAGGTCTGTTTTCTCTTTTTGTGCTGCTGCACAGATAGTCCATGGCACAATCAGAAAAGAGAAGAGCAACATCCTAAATTCCATCTTCTCAAGTGGAGAAGTGGTGCTTGCTCTTGTCAGTGTGTGCTGGACTGCAAGGGGCAGTGCAATGTGAGTCTGGAAGGAAAGACCTTTTAAAGTGATTTTGCCGAGCGGTTGCCTCTAAACTTCTGAGACTGTGCAAGTGTCTCTTAACTCACTGTGTGCTGCTGCTGCAGGTCAAGTCAGGTAGATGCTCCCCCCACATTAAAACAGTACTTCTTTCGCATAACACTGTTTTATTACACTTATTTGGGCTCTTATTTTAAAAAAAAACACACATGAAGCCTTTAAATTTTATTGTGTCTGAAGAATGATGTGTCGGGGACATACACAATACACCAGATGCTCTCTTTACAAGAGAATTACAAGAGGCAGATTTATTTGGGAATCTAAATCTGATTTATCCACAGCCAGTGTAGCCTTGGAAGCCAAGTCCACTGTTTACCTCCTTTAATGAGAGAAAAACCTGCATGAGGAATGAAAGAGCCTTTTCATGGAAAGAGAGATATTTTCATGGGAAAATGGGTAGAAGTTCGTATGGAGGAAAAATCTAGTCAGGGACAAACCCGAGCACCAGTAATGGAAATAATGGACAGTGAGTTCAACAGGAAATTATTATTAGTTCAGGAAACTTGGCCCATGCCTCATTTAAATACAGTTAATGTTAAAGGGCCCATATCATGAAAATAAGGGTGTTGCAGTCTTTATGTTCCATACATGCAAAATGTCTGGCTTGTTTTAAAGTCACTGTTCTCATAATGACATATATTTACATACATCTACCTACTCACTCAACAGCAGGCTTTGCTTATCCATTCTAAAGAGTGTCTCAGTCTGGAAGGCTTTTTGAAATAGGCAGCCAATCAGAAGAGAGATCATTTCCATATGTTAGTCCTAAAGGCACAGTAACAAAAACATGCTCTTTTACTTATCAGAATAAAAAAACTTTACAGATCCTAGAGGAAATTGCATAATTGTATGAGATAAAGGGATCATGGATATAAAGAGGGTGAAAATGGTCATGGAAAAATTAATAATAATAAATTAATTAATTTTTGTTTACAAAACCTTGAAAACTGGAAACTAAAATGTAAGGAAAATGTTAAAGAACCTGAAAGATGTCTTACATGTGGAGAGTGTTCAGTTCACTTTTGCTGAATAGCCAGTCATGGAAGCATGGCAATGCTTGTCCATCTGCGGCCGTTAGCCAATGACTTCCCTTACCTAACACAGTTACATTTATTTGATACGTTACTGAATGGGGTGTTAAAGAAAACTGTCTTAAAACTTGATATAATGTACCAATAAATTACCAAAAACACAGCACACTGCTCTTGATGGAGAAAACCTGCTCATAAAATGTAGTCTTCCCAGACTTTGTACTTTCTGACTCTTCCCCCCCTCTGCTGCTCCCCTGGGTTTAGCAGAAGAGTATCTGATAGCTTTAGCAGAACGAGCTGTCCTCACACTTTGCCCTGTGCTTACCTTCTACTTTAGATATGAAGGATTCTGGAGAGAACATTTCGTTAGGACATTTGATACCCCTTCACATCCATTGCTTGATGAGCGGACGATGGATGGTTACAATTCTTAGGATAACATTTGCTGAAACAAATACACTTTTAAAAGACTCGTCCTCCGTCTCCTTCTGCGCACCCAGCAAAACAGAACATTAAACAAAAGACAAAATACACTAGCAGTCACACACAGAGACCAAAAAAAGCAGAGAAAGAGGAAGAGAACGGCTCGGGGAGAAAGATTTTACTTATTATTGCAGGCAGACCTTAACCGTACTGCCCGGATATTTCAGTGCCTGCAGCTGTGTATCTGATTCATCATGGGAACTGTGAACGGCTGAACAGATGTGAAAGTGAGCGAGGAAAGCCTGGCTGAGTGGCCCTGAATCACATGCTGCTGCTCAGTCATTAATACATCACTGCAGGTTACATAAAGCAGCTACCTGGCTAATTTGTCAGCTTTGGTATTTGGAAAACAAATGTGAAAAAGCGTATAATTCTTTCATTCTCATTACTCTGTCTACACAAATATTACATGACATTTATTGCTCTGTTATATTTCTAACATAACTTATTTAGACAACACCTAACAATAACATTCTTCCTCAGAATCGCTTCATTAAATCAGTATGTTTTGTACACGCAGGAGCTAATTTCAAAACCAACCGTTTTTTAAAGTTCTGTTTTATGATTCTCGTGCAGTCACCTGTGGCTGCTTACTGTTTGGCATGGCCTCTGGGTTCTAGCGATAGTCCAAATAAAATAATCTCCTTTTTTCAGAAGAACAGCAGTTTCTAGACCAGTTCCCATTTTCCACAAAGTCTCGAAGGGCAGTAAAGAAAGCAGCAAGACTGAGCCGAGACCAGTGGGCCTTACTGGTCTGGACTCCCAGATGAACCAGGTGTTTGCTCCAACCCAACTAACACATAGAGATAAGCCAAAAATGTGGATCCTGCAGATCGGTTTAAGATCTGCTGGCATAGAAGCCAGGTTCCCAACCCTGGTCCAGAAGGAGGGATATATTCTATTTCCCTTCTACTGGGTTGTTAGACCAAAAAAGTATGAACTGGCTGTTCAACCAGTAGTGCTAGCAAATCATATTAATGGTTTGTTAAATTTGTTAAGCCTCTGTCACTCACTGTTTCTTTCTATATAAATACATCAGCCATCTTTAACATTAAAACAAGCTCTTTTGGCAGCATGAGGTGGATAAATGCTTGAACTGTGTATTCCTGCTGTTGGAAGCAAAAGGATCTGGGCAAACCAGAGGATCTGATTGACTTGGACAAGGACCCAGCTGAACATCTCCCGAATGGCATGTCTTGAGGGGTGTTCCCAGTAATGAGGGACAGGGTCATGGGAACCAAAGCCGATGCACAAAGAGAGTGAAGCCCAGTCTGTTTGATCCAGTCTCTCAGAAGAACTCCTGTAGCACAAATTTCTAAAAAAAAATGTCTATGCTTGGGCAACATAGATGCAGACTATTCAGAGTGAACTTGCAGAGTGAACTTGGTGACCAAAAGTGCCTACAATGGCTTGTGAGCATCAGAACTGTACCATAAAGCAAAGGAACAAATTGGCCTGATCTGCAGAATATTATTTTACATCATGTGGATGGCTTGGTGCAGTTGTACTTTACCTGGGAAAGAGATTGAGAGAGTGCGTTATAGGAAGAACGCAAGCTGGTAAAGGCAGTATGATGTCCTCGACAATGTTCTGCTAGGCCACCTCGGATCCTGGCTCTTAAGTGGATGGGACTTTGACATGTACTTCCTACATAAACACTGTTGCAGAGTTCACCTCATTATTCACAAATGTCAGTGGCCTTTTTCAGAAGGAGAAAGTGCTCTGCCACACTACAAACAGTGGGTTCACATAAAAAAGGTGCCTCCTGTAGCTGTGGATCAGAGCTGTGCATCATTCAGGAGGATTTTTAGCACATTCTTCCTGACAGAATCAGGTACAATGGAATTAGGTGCAGTCCTTGTGGCGTATAAATGAACTGGACCTCAAGATGGGGGCGTATTTAGCTCTGTCATATTCTTTCGACGTCTTGTGTACGTCATTCCATTCCATTATCTCCTGTAGACGGGTGAATTTCTAAAGTCATTGAAATCACTCTGTAAGGCTTTCCAGCCTTGTGTAAATCAACAATTCTTGATTGAAAGCTCTCTTTGGCGAGGCGTAGCTCACATAAGCATAGTGTTTTTGTGCAGAGCAAGCTCCAAAGTTTTGAGTCGTTTTTACATTTATGGCATTTATCAGACGCTTTTATCCAAAGCGACTTCCATTCTCCAATTACAGGGGGCAGTCTCTCCCTGGAGCAACTTGGGGTTAAGGGTCTTGCTCAGGGACCCAGTGGTGGTGCTGAAGG